>JARJDZ010001756.1:0-38994 GCA_030264555.1 Aleochara sp. GC000083
GCACCGCATTCATCAGCCGAGTTGCACGTTCGCATTTACGGATGGCAAGTAATATAATATGTTCAATGGTTAATAATTACGCCGAAGCGCATTGTACTTGTCTAGCAATATTCCACCATGTGTTTTCCAATGATGGATTTACGGTTTGGGAAGTGAACTGGACAGGAAACAACTGAAAAACAAAACTAATATTTAAATTTTAATATTTGACAATTCATTATCTTCAGAAAAAATCAAGTTACCATACTTTTCTGGCGGTAATATTCGACAATGGTCAAATATAATCTTTGGACAACTTCTTCAAATATCATTTTTATTCCTTGAAGATTAACCGATAACCGTTAAGGTTTGTTATTGCATATTTTGTTTAATTTCCTTGATGTTCCTTGTCATTTCTTAAGGTGTGTAGCAAAATACTCAACTTCTTTGAAATGTATTTGGTATAAAAACTAAGATCTTAAATGAAGAATGTATGAAAATTAAAATTTTAATGGTATTACTATAAAACCCTCAAAGAGGCTTCTAAAATCAAACAAAGAAAGAAAAACAGTATAGAATCGTTCATTTGTAAATATGGCAGAAATACTTGAAAGCAATTCTTTAACCCCTTAATTATAGGCACAAAGTACATACAAAGTACGTGTGTGTTAAGTTGCGTATAATAGTATTGTCAAAGAGTTGTTTAACTCCTTGTTTGTTTATGTTAAAAAGTCCCGGTATACTCTACTCCATATTGTTCGGGAACTAATTAACAAGATAATGGGAGTATCATGCGAATATCAAGTATACTTCAAATTCGCACAAATGCTTATAAACAGAACTAAACAACTGACTGGGATTTGAAATGTAATCCTTTCAATCCTGATCGTGTTTGATACGCCGACAAAGTCTAATGCTATAAATATCGAACGATAGGTAACAATAACATAATTACCTATGTTTTTAATTGCCATGGTTTTCTTAGTGCTAATATGAGTTAATCGATAATATTATAGACGAATTGATTTATTAGAATCCATTGAGTATTTCTGATAGTTGTTGGTAATTTTATACTTGGAAAAGTGAAATTAAATTGTTTCAAACAATCTGTTTGTTTATAATTTCTAGGTATGGTTTGAAATATTATGGTTATATTTAATGTAATTATTGTTTGTATTTAATTCTGTTGGTTTTGATACTTTAGTTAACTTTGCAATTAGTGAAACTTTAAATTTAAACTACAGCATCAAACCAAACGAGTATATTCAAAATCATTTGTTTGATAAATTAGATGTTTCAAAAAATCCAGCAAATTTTGTTCCATAGTGAAAGAATAAATAATCGAATGATTATTTTATTATCATTCAATTAATTTTGATTTATTTGAATTGAAGATATCATATGACATATTATCCAGCCAAATATAAAAAAAAATCACTAGTTTCAAGCTTACACAAAATCATTTTTCGTATAAACTAAATCGTCCTAAAAGATCAGCAATCTTTGTCGAAAAGTGAATCAGAAAATTCTGGACTATTTGAGTTTAATTGATGTCAGTTTGTCAGACTCTTCAAGTAAATATCAAAAAATCCCCAGTTCCAACAAAAATTCATTGTAATTTTTATGGAATTCTTTTTGATAGTTAAGAGATTTAGATTTAGATTTAGTTAGATGTACTATAAAAAAGTATTGAGATATTATCAGAAAATCTAGAAACTATCTAGAATATGCAAAATTATTTTTTGATAAATTTAACTTTATCAAAAAAAAAACAAATGGTAAATCAATAGCTTCTACAAATGATTATTTAATAATCTGTTGATTTGGTAATTCATAATGACAGTTTGACCTCAAGCAAAAATCAAACAAAACATGAATTTTCAGAATATTAAATGTTGCAAAGATATCATGTTTTTTAAAGAGTTTTCGATGTAGTAATTTTTATGAAATAGAGTTGATATTCCTTTTAATAGTTGATGACAAAGATCATATAATATTTACTTCATGATATAGAGTTAAAATTTAACGAAAAGAACTATATTTAAACTATATTTAACTATTATTTAACCAAACAGAATTCCTTTATTTGAAAACACAGTTAGGTAATGAAAATAATATGTAATTAATTAATTACTCAAAATTAACTACCATTACTCACATTCTTTTTCTCAAGTAGTTTGTCACACATTCTCAAAGAACACAACACAATGAAAGAAAAGACATTTTAAATGCAGTGACTTCCAATTACTTTCAATCCAAATACGCATTCAAAAAATGAAACGTCACGAATCTATCAGCAACAGTGGACACTTCTTAAACATTTTAAACATTTTCTCCTCGTCCTCGACGAAATCGAGTCGATGAAATAATTACACACACGTCGAGAAATCAACGAGTACGTTTCTTCGGCCTATCATTAAGTTGATTGCTGGCTGACTGCTTTCGCCGCACGCAGACTGAAATCATTAAAAATTTGTTTTTAATCGTTGACTTTAATTCGGATAGCCGCATATATATATACTTATTGACATCGTTGAAGACACAACATCACACGAGCTTCATGCAGCTTTATAAGCTTAATGAATTCGCCTCTACTTAATGAAATCATTATGAAATCGATGCGTGTTCAATGTCCTGGAATTAAGTTGCATATCGTTTTTGAAACATCGAGAAACGATTACTTATCGTTCTTATCGTTTTTCTTGGCGTAGGATTTTCTTGTAAAGATCTCATCAGGTTTTCTCTTCTTTATGAGGGTATGAAGGTATCATCACTGACTAATCTTTTATTAAATCACATTTTTCATGTGTGAGTTTAATTAATAAATGTAATGTCTTAATTTATGAATCTCTTATGAGATGTTTCGCAAGTTTTTTTGGTTTTTTTTTGTGTGAGGTTTTTTGGAATTTAATGGTTTTTGTTGTTGCAAGTGACTTGAAATGCAAAATAAAGAAAATAAGTCATTAAAATGAACAATACCTCACTTATGAAATAAAGTGCTTATTGCAATGGTTACAAATATTTAAGAATTGTCATATGCAATTTTGATGACATTTTGATTTTTGAGATATCATATTAAAAATCATTTTATCAAGATTTTTCTTATAAGATAAAATGTCGTTTATCGCACAACTTATTATAAAGTTTTGTGTATTGCTATTAATTTTATTTTATTTTTTCATTTCCTTGATTTTTAATTTTTAATTGTAATTATTTAATGTTACAAGAATCCACGTTTTTAATACTTGTAACTGATTCATCACTAAAAAGGATTACGAAAGATTTTTTGGTACTATGATTTAAAATATTTAAGGGTTATCAAATGAAATTTTAATGAATTCCTTGAGAAATTTGTAACATTAGAAATTATAGCAACAATTTTGGAGTTTAGCATCAACTTTTCTGCAGTAAGTAAAGTATCGTTTATCACACGTGTACGAAATGTTCTTATAAACTCATAGAATTTGTGTATTACCTTAAATTACCATAAATTTTGCCATTTTCTCGTTGTCTTAATTTTCAATTTTGTTTAATTTTGTCTTGTTTGATAGACTCTTGGATTTAACTACTCCATGTTACTTAACGATGCCACGATTTTAATGCTTACAATTGGTCCATCACTCTGGAGAGACCACTAAAGAGAGGAGAAAAGTGGGGGAGATAAAGTAGTCTAATGGCATTTGTCTATTCAGCTAAATAGCGCGTTTTATGATTTGCAGTTAAAACATACGAAATTGCGCACAAGAATTATGACCACATAGAATTTTTCCAATTCCCTCCTTCATCGCAGCCATTGAATCGCGCATCGCCGCATTAAGTCGCCATTCCTGCTTAATAGCTGCACCCATTACGGACATCTTTCGCACACAAAACTCAGCCGTAATTTTCCCCAATTTTACAACTTACTTTCCGCCCATATCAACTCTATAGTGTATTTACGATGAGCTTTTGTTTCTTAAATACGCAAACATTATATTCGCCATTGCGTTCTGGCATGATGGGTCGTTTCCATTGATGATGCATTTTCGCGATGAATGATTGCATGAGGATAGCGACAAACCTTTGGCAAATGTTATTACAATGTGTCTATAATGGTGACCAATGATGGTTGATGGCAGATGGTAATGCATTAAATGGATCTTTGGATGCTCCTATAACAAAAGCCATCAATTTTATAATGCACTAATAAATATTTTATTAGGCTTTTAAGTTTTACGAATGCGTTCCTTATGGTGACGTCGTATTTTTTATTGAAAAATTGTAACAGTAATATTTTAAGTACTTTTTGATTGAAAATATGATAATTAGATATTGATTAATTTACCAATCAATATTTAATTTGTATAGGAGTCACTAAAATTTCTCAAACTCTTAGAAATTTACAAAAATTTCATTTTTATTTGCACCCAAATGATAAATCATATTTCTTCTTTTAGAAGAACGTCGATTGACAATCTTCCAAATTAAAATTTCGTTATATATTCAATTTTAAGTGAATTAATAATACAGGTAGAAAGTATAGAAAATAAATTAAATTGAAATAATGCAAATGCACTTTGTCGATTAGATTGGTCTAATTTTATGTGCATAATTTGCATTCGCACTTGAAAACAATTTCTATTCATCAAATCAACACGTTCGCGAACAGTGCGAATTCTATTGTGGACGTACGGTTGCAAATGCAAATTTCCTAATGCAAATTAAAAGAGGTGTTTGACCTAAACATACATACACATGAATCTTTAAGCCTTGATAGATTTTTCGATTGATTGCAATTTTTTTCTCTATCAGATTAGATGTAAATTTCAATCCGAACCTTTCACAAATATTAGTATTAGATCTTTGCAATTTATATGTAAGCAACCAATTAAATTGTTTTGAATTAATTGATAAATACACTCATTGAAAGTCATCTACTTGCAAATAATTGTTATTTGTGTTGTTAGTATACATGTATACACTGAATGTCAAGTTGACATATTCGAGATCCAACACTTTGAGAAGTTTCCAAATGCAAATCGTAATGTTTTGCTAGTTTGATTCTGGACGAGTAAGCAGACATGTATTTAAATATTATCTTGAGATTTCTTGGTGTATGTTAAAGTGGCAAAACGCCAACGCAATTTGTTGCCAATTCAATGAGATTCACTTTATATTGATTGAAGTGTTTTTTCAGGTGAGTTTTCAAGTTGAATCGAACGTTTATTAATAAAATAGAATTAATTGTTATTATTCGATATGAGAGAGAAGTGAATACAGATTTTATATTTCACGTATGGCTAAAACTTTTCAGAAAGACAATTAAATTTCAGAAGAAATGTAATTAAGATTTTTAAATAAAATTAAGAAAGTATCTGTTGGTTCTTTTTTTGAATATGAATCCAATGAATTTGAAGTTAAAATTGTAATCCAGAAGAAAAAAACATTTCTAATTTAAATTCAGAAATTCAGATTCCACTGAAATTGATTTAAGTAGTATTTATAAACTGAGTGATAATTACTGCTGAATTTATAATATCAATATTCTGATGTTATGTACATAATTTATCTATCAAAAACTGAATTGTTGTTCATCAAAAAGTGGTACTAATCTGATTTGCATTTGAACTCTTCTGAATTTTATTTGATGTATTCTCAATTACGTTTGACTAATCTAAAATACATTTAATCATTTATCATATTAAACATATGCTTTTCCAATTAGAAAATAATTATATTTACCAAATCTAAGTTTCAATTGTTTCAAACTAAATTACATATAAAACATCTGAATTACATTTGCTGCTCGTTCATTTCCAATTTTGTAATCTGAAGTGCATTTCAAACTCGCTGTTTATTTTTGAAAAAGGTGCAAATCAATCAAATTCATTCATAATATTCATAAAAATCTGATAAAAAAAGAACAGAAATTCCTTTTAACTTGTTGTAATAATTTGCTGATATTTTTCCGTTATTTACTTCTAGGAGGATTCAAACTGTTTGAAATTATGTCAAAACTTCTACCAGAAAATTTTGCACTAAAACAATTCATACTGATATTTTTTCGTTATTTTTTCGTTAGGAGGATTCAAACCCTTTGAAATTATGTTAAAACTTCTCTAAAAAGTTAAAGTATCACTTAATAAAAAAAGTCAGAACCGGAAATGAAAATATACCAGGAAATCTTGCACTAAAACAATTCTTGAGTAAAACAAAAGAACTTCTCGAAATCCTGCCGATTCATCTATCCCGATAAGATACGACAACTTGTCCGAAATCCTTCGAGTCAACAAATATAGGTAGAACATCTTGCATGCATTCGTCAATATCCATCCAGCCAGTCGGTCATACAAGAAATTGTTTGTCTGGATGATGGGACTGGAGATTCACCGCATGTTTATGAGCGTTGCACGCGCTCTCCTGCCCATAATATCTGGGAAAATCGAATGCCCAAACCGGGAACGAAACGCCGTAATATGTCATATGCGAGCTGTGTGTGTGTGTGCCGAAGGGGCAGGAAGAACAGGATGTTTCATTGCCGGCTAATATGGCCAGCAGGAGCGTTTATTGCCTGATGCATGCATAAATCTCTTCGCCCTTTTCATCGATATTGCTCGCCGCAAACCGATGCGACTGGAGTGATCTCGGACGTTCCGAATATCAATGCAAAAATAGCATCGTGCTATTTATTGCTTATTGCGAATTCGGCGACGACGACGACGACGAGGAGGAAGAAAGAAAACGAAAATGGTAGTTCGGAACAAATGCGCATTTTCAATTGTACGGAAAATATGGAAGAAGACGAAAATGTAATCGGAGAAATGAATAATGTTTCGTCTGATCATAGGTTTAATTTCGGATCATTTCGGATTTGGGGGGAAGATATCATTGCACTTTTTCAATTTTCTGCTGTTAAGAGCAATCTTCAGAAGGGGACTTAACTTAATTCCGATCCTTTTTGCATATTGGTATATTCTTAAATCATCATTTTTCTATTATGAGATCATTTGTCATAAGTAACTTCAATTATCTATCTGATATTTTTGAAATTTTCAAGAAAGCATAAATTATATTTCAGAAAAACAGAAATGTAATTCAGACTTTTAAATGAAATTTAGAAACTATAATATGAATTTCAAATTTGTGAATTGTTATCCTGAAAACATCACTTTTAATTTAGAGTGTAATAAATGTAATCCCGATTCATGAAATGTAATTCGAAATTGTTATTTGAAATTCAGAAAGCATTTCATGTAATTCAGATTTAAATGTATTTGATTTAAGTTTTATTTATAAATTTAGTGATAATTGTGTGTTTAGTGTTATCTACAAATAATTTACTTATAAAAAAGGAATTATTAGGAAAAAAATAGATGAAATTCAGACTTCATTGAAGTTGATTTAAGTAATAATTACTGCTGAAATAATAATGTCAATATGTTGACATGTTGTTGATGTTATATGTATACAAATAATTTACCTATCAAAACTGAATTATTATTTAACAAAAAGTTCAACTAATCTGATTTGCATTTGAATTCTTCTGAATTTCTTTTAATGTATTCTCAATTACGAATCTGAAATCTGAAATACATTAAATCGTTTCTGAAATTAAACTTTTATTTACCACGTCTGAATTACAATTGTTGCAAACTGAATTACATATAACAAAATAATTATATTTGCTGTTTGCTTAATTACAATTCCTTAATCTGAATTACATTCTTACTTTTTGAATTGCTATTTTAAAAGGGTGTAGCTGGATTATGTCTGTTGGGTTGCTTCTAATATGGTGATACATGTTCATTGGGTTGCCTGTAATTTGGGTTGTCTACATTCAATTACATGTCAAAATTTTAAAATTTTGACAGCTAAAGTCTGTAACATTGTTAGTTAAAATGGATACAAAAAGATTTGAAATGGTGTACATCGGAGTTGAACAGTGCCAGACGTGGAGCACTTGGGGGAATGCACTTGATCCTTATTATCCTTGAAATCCAACTGCTTATCCAGCAGGATGCGGTGGCGGTCATCGGTCGCAGCACGTCGCCCAAACGTAATCCCCAACACTTTATTACATTAGATATCAATGTGCATGATTTGTTCCGTTCCTCGTCGAGGGGTGCCCGATGGGATACCCATCCAGTCGATTGTGTCCACTCAGCTGCAACTTTGTAATCGAACCACATGACGACGACGACGACGGCCGCACAGGGTCAACGGTATTGCACCCGGGTGCAAGTGCAACCGGGCAAGGAGCTGGTCTGGAGCGGCCGAAGGAGCTGGAGGAAATATTACGAGCCTGGAGGAAGACTAATGTGCGCCCGTCGATATAAACCGGATGCGTGCGTTACAAAATAGCTTGTACCTGGCTTTGTCGTTTTTCTAATGCCGTTTGGTTTTGTGGCCAGGAAGAGGATGACGAGGAGGAAGAGGAGGAAGGGGAAGATGGAGAAAGGACGCGGGGGATTTACCGAATCAAATTATTTCACAGTATTGCCCGAGTCTTTTTATAGCTGATCGTAAAATGTAACGATTCTTGTTACACAGTGCATATTGTTGCATGCGGTTCCTTCCGTGCTTCCTGGTGCATGTTCCTGGTTCGTCGCTTGGAGGGCACTTTCATAGTGTTAGTGACGAATGTTCTGGATTGCTAATTCTTCAATGCACTTTCGTAATGTCATGGTTGTTAATTATATTGTGTATAGTGGACACTCTCTTTGAGGTTTTTTAGGTTTATTTTTGATATCCTTGATAACCGGAAGTGAACATATTAGTTTAGTAATATTAAAATGAATGTACCAGTGATACCATCATGAGCAAGAAAGCAAAAATTACTATGTTTCTTCATAAAGTTGAATTCTTTACAGAAAGTATTTTCTCCATTATCAAAGTTTTCTCTTATTTTTTTTAAGGTAAAATATAAATAAAATTTTGCAAATTGTTCAACTGACATCACGTTCATCACTTTGCAGAAGATTTTTGACGTGGTTAAGAGCTAAAAGAGCAAATTTTAGCAGTTTTAAAATATTTTGAATAGTCCATTTTGAGATATTTTCCAGGATACAGATTTGCAATCAAGAATTTCTTCATAAAATTTGGAATTATTGATTAGCTCAAAGACATAACAATAAGGTTGTAATTAAAATTGCCTACTTTAAGCTCAGAGATTTCAATGTCAAAGATTTAATGGCAGTGATTAAGTGTTTATTTTAATAACAATTTGATGACAAAATTTAAGACAATTAAGATATTAATTTCTAATCTAGATTCCAATAGGATTTTTTCAACTTCCTGAGGTTCTTTTTAAAACCATAAAATAGACAAAAATTATTTAAAAACTGGACCATCCATAACATATTTTATGGACAAAGTTGCAAAAGCAAAATTCATTGAAGCACTTGCAGGGAATAAAAGAATAAATTTCAAAGGACAAAATAATTATAATCTAATTATTATAATCTATATGTGTAGGTTAGGTTGCCTACAGATAAGAGTTTTTATCCCTAAGATTTTTAATTGCAGTGATTACTAGAAGACATTTTGATATCAACATTTATTAATTTAAGATTCTAATGTCCGATCTAAATTCCAAGGGAACATTTGAATTATGTAACATTATCAAAAGACAAAATAAAATCAGTATAATTCAATTTTATATCAAAGAAGAAAACAAACAAAAAATATAATACTGAATGGACTTTTTAAAAACATGTATCAAAAATTCTAATGGCTCATGTTTAACAACAAAGAATTTTATTGATACAATTGTACAAAAAATTGAATGAATTTCCCTGGACAAAATGATGATATGCAACGTTATACATATGCGTTATATGCGACGTTATTAGACAACTCTTTCAAACTTCACTCGGTATATTATCCATCTTTTACATCAATTACACTCACGTAAAATACCATATTTACTGAACATCCGATTGACTTGGCGCGTCTTTAAACAAATATTGATGGATGCATGCGAGCATTCTCTTAACGATGTTGCCGTAATTCGAATAAGACATCAAGCAATCAATTTGCCTCGCTCCTCAAGCGTTGCTGCGCCATCAAGCCATCCTTATATTCTTCTAATGCCATCAATCCCAGCGCTTAAATAAGCCATCACATTGCGACTTATTGCAGAGCACTTACTTTTACGAGTTCAAAACGTAGCGAGTAGTTAAAATACCGAAACGCGTTTGAAATTTATATATTTAAGTGCCTAGTAAAACTTGACATTACCTTTACATTACATGTGTGTTCAAAACTATACAATATGTTTAAACATCCATTGTTTAGTAACCCAAAAATCTCATGAGAAAAATCATGATCCTTCCAACGAACAAAAACTAAAAAAGTTGGTTTTTGAAATTGACCTTTGTTTGAAATTTAGATGACAATAACTGATTCTGAATGGATGAAATGAAATGTGTATCTCTTAGTATAATTTAGTTCACTTGTCGACAGACTCATAGAATTTCAGTTAACGCGTACGTTTGTCACGAATGGGCAACAACTAAATTAAGAAATGCAAGTGACGTGAAGCTCTCCGGAGTAAATCAAGTTGCAGGCCACTTAAGACATAAATCGAACGAATATGAATGATATATTGCATCCGAAGGAATTTCACCAGAATTGACCGAAAGTGATTACGTCAAAATGTATTTTTGATTTTGCAAATTTGCGGATACACAAACAAATATGCTTGCATACACAATGTGATTGAAAATTTATTTATTTGTTCACAGTGGAATTTTACATGCGTACTCGTTTATTAAACAAGTAGTAAAATGTAAATAAATTACGTTTCACTTCTAGTTAGAATCAAAATTTTCCTTTATTGTTCCAAGAAGTATCTTTTGCGTCTGCGAATCAAAAGAAAGTAAAATATAAAATAAGCATAAACTAGGTTTTATTACACATGGAGAAAATCCGTACATTTCTTTTTATCTCTGCCATATTTGAATATAACTGGAAGGTTCGAATCTAATGGGTATACGTTTAGACAGACGAAAGAGTTGCCGGAAGGCATCAGGTGCACCATTTGAAGCTTTCGACAGATTCTAGAAGACAAAGAAATAGGTTTGATTTACATTTCACACGTCTGCATTGCGTAAAATATTTCGTGGAACGTGATTCTCAATACAAGATTTTAAAAAATGTTCAAATTCGTTCAAATATTTGATTTGCAATACTATGTCATAGGCAACTTATCATACACTAAATCAAATTAATAACGTTTTTTCATGTCATTTTTAGTAGTGACTTTAAAAATCTATAGATTAGTGTATAAATTTTAAGTTTAAATGTATATTTAAATGTATATTTATACAAATACTATTAAAATTATCATACCTGATCTTAAAAGCTTTCATTCAAGAGTATGTTGGATTGCCTATATTTATAAAGTTTCATCACTAATATTTCGTAAAAATAAATATCTAACTTTTAAAATTCTAGAAGATATGAACAAAATATTGCAAGCAATTTCAAGAAATATAATTAGCTATTCAAAATATAAATTTTGTTTTGTTATAACATTTTTTCTATTTCTATTCAATAGATGGCACTTTCCTACAGTTTTTTTAAAGATGAAATCTTCTGGATCACTGATCTATGATCTACGATTGTCGTTGGTTTTGAATTTGTATAAATATCGAGCATGCAATCATTGCGTACTTTAAATATTTAATTGCAATGCATAATTGTGCACACAGAGTGTACCTAATTGGTGTGAATGTAATTGTTCCGCAAACATGCCGCCAATTTGTCTCCCCCGTTCGTATTATGCATACATTTGGCATGGATGTAAATACCCCTTTCACGCAACAATTGCAATGATGAACATTAGGCATTAGGCGTACACCCCTCATTCACAATCATGTTGTGCAAATATTTATTTATGGTGCCTACATTTAAGTACAGTGCAGCCAATGTCAGCAGTAACCGATACTAATTGGTTGCAGAGCACCCGCATTTATTGCCGGAAGAAAATAAACATTCTAATAAATAATTACTTCTTTTAATTAACGATTAATTAATGTAAGTTTGAAATTTAAAAGTTTCAACTTTACTTTTTTATAAGTTATCACTGAAATATCATATAATACATCTTTATTGTAGTATTTTTAGATTAGTAAATTTTGTCAACAAATTTTAATTACAATTATTCATACATTACAAATTTAATTTGGACAATTTTTAAAAGGCAATACATTAATAAAGAAATGTATTAATATCATAACTTCGAATGTTTGCATTTGTAAGAAAAAGAAGTAACAGTTTTTCTGGAGGCCTAAAAAATAATTCTTAAAGAATTTTTGGCTCAAAAATTAGAAAGCAACATTTTGTTGCTAATATTAATTAGCAAGATAATTGCATATAAACAAAATTTACAAATTATCTTGGTAATTTTTTTCATTTTCATTACATTTGAACTTTTTGTTTCTTTGGTCTTCTAAAGATAAGTATTTTATAACTATTTTAGAACTCATTGTTAAAAGACTGCAAGAAATGCAGAGAAAAGTGAATTAATAAGTTAATTGTTTATAATTTCCTTTAAGAGATTATGCAGTCATCATAACTTTAACAGTTTAATTCAACTGTTATCAATGAATTATGTTGTCAGATAAGAGAGACTATTGACAATTAAGCATTTAAATAATTGGACTTAATTAGAAGAATCTATTGCAAAAAATTAATGATGAAATTTATTTTTCTGTCTTCTTTTTGCCTTCTAAATAAACAACAAAGAATTCCTGCAAAATAACTTGCCAGCTGTTAACTCTAATTATTAACCATCATAAAGTGGGATCTCATGATGGTTGTAAATTAATTAACTTATTTTAATGTTAATTCAAGGACGACGCATTTTTTCATGTCATATATTACCATTTTAATTCCAAAAAGTTGTTTCCCTCGCCAGAAATAATTCTTTAGGTAAACACCCAATTATTTTCAGTATTTTTTGCAACAATTTTTATAGTTAGTGACAAATCATCATGATTAGTGAAAGATATCATAGCGTAAATTGTATAATTTTCCCTGGATAACAACACCACTATAGGCAACCTAATGTACAAATTTCAAACATCAACCTATTTAAACGTAAAAACGAACAAATGAAAGTTTCATATTTGATTGCATTAGAAATGCATCATATTTCTTTTCTAATTATCATCTATCTGTATGATTTGCACATGCAACCAAACAAAAATTCAAATTACCACACACAAGCATAATGACCACATGCTGTGTCCGACGATAAATTCGCTCGCGCTTAATTGGCACCGAAAGCGAGGAGGAAGTTATGCGGTAGCCATATGTTCGATTTAATAAAGTAGTTCTTAATTAACGCGCATAAATCATAATTGTGTAGCCGAAGATGGCTGTGTCGGAAGCGCACCGAAAACGGAATGAGAATTTATTCGTCGGTGGTGGCGTCTTCGATTCCTCCATGTTTTTCCATGCGAGGTCCAGCGAACGGACGCATTTCATTTCGCTGATGAAATTTTAGCAAGGCAAACATGTTTTTATTACATTCATTGCAGAGAAAATATGATAAGTGGGCGCATATTTTTCAGACGACACAGTGCGTCCTTCTTGGCGGCCGCCATTGTCATACATTTCATTTCGCGCATGGAAATGTATAAAATATCGATAACATTGCTGATATGGATGCGGATTCTTTTCGGTACATTTAAGGTGGATGTACTTAATTCCAATGCTTTTTGTCTTCATTTGTTGTTCATTTGTTACCTGTGTTTTTAAGAAGTTTTAACGGTCGTTTCAACCAGTATTTTTGAGGTTATCCTACATTTTAAGACGTTGTCCTACAGTTTTATCAGACATTATATTATTTTTTTAGTATTCATCCATCAATTATCTATAACATTTGATAGTTTATCAATTTCTTCTTCGTTGAAGTTTTTTTCTAGAGCCAAGATTGTTGAATATGATCGTGTATTTTCGTGTACGGTCGTCAAGAAGAATGACGTTTTTGAGATTGACATGCGCATGACGTTTTCGGAGAAAGTAATGGCGGTGAAAACGGAAATTACTTCAACTTGAACCTGAAAGTTCAGAAAGAAAAGAAATCGTGTCTACATGGTAATTTACTGTTTGTGCTAGCTGAACATTTGCCGGACATTATATAAATACAAATAATCAACTGTTTTCGATTTGGGTCCTCCATTCGTTGATTTGTGCGTGGTGCATGTGAGCAGATAATGTTGGCGCACGATTCGAACAATGTAAAGGGCGCATTTATGTGCGCTCTTTTTTATGGGTCTGTGTAAGCTGGCCGGTTCATATAAGAAGAACATAAACACAATCGCATTTAGCCACCGCGCACAGCTCGAATACATTCAGATGGGAGAGTTACGAGTATTATCGTAAAATCGGATTAGCTTTCCTCCACTCTTCATACGTCCAACATTTCGGATCCCATTACACGTACATCGCTCAAAAATGATAATTAAAACTTGATATGAGGGGGCTGAAATGATGCTCCCAGTGAATGCAATGTTTGCCAACATTTTTAGGCCGCAGCGGATTTTTTTAATGACGTCAAAACATGTAATCGAAACTTTTATCGTCAAATTATGGCCCAAATGCGGCGCTGTGTGATGCAACTTGCACGTGTAATGACCCTTATTTTATTAGATATATTATGAGAACAGCGCACCCTCGTTGTCTATCAACATTCCCCTAGATTCTTGATGATGAAAGCTTTCATTCGGTTTTCAGCATGTTTTCCTGCGGCAGACGACACAATGAAACTTTAAATTGCTCGCTGAATTCGTAATTTGTCTCCCAGTTGAGATTTAAACCCGTGTTTCATCGAAAATTTAGTAATTATGTGTAAAGTTTTAAATTTTTGTTTATTATGTGTTGATTGGGTTGTCTACGTGCGTAGTTTAAGTTGCCTACCTTAAGTCCAGCTGGAATCAATTCTAATATCAATTTGCTATGTTGCCAGATATAACTGCATTCAGCTTCGTCATTTTTTATAATAAATTTAAGCTTTCAAAAGAGGAAACAATCATTGTTGAAAGTTAAAAAATACATTCTGCAAATAATTATTCATTCGATTTTAAGAAATCACGTGTTTCGCAATAATAATCAACTCATATGTAAAAAAGTTGATTTGGCAACAGAGGATTTTAGTTTGACATGTTATCCAACCAAATATAAAAAAAATCCCTAGTGACAACTAAAACGGGAATTTTCAACTCGCAATGTCAGAAATGTTTTTTATACAGAGGTGATATTCTTTGTGAGTGCTGATAATGTAGTGTTGAAGTTGATTTAATGTGTTAACCTTGATCCAGGATGCTCTCAGAAATCAAGACAAGCGATATCGTTGATTGTATGTATTCTGATTTCGATACCAACCTAACCTCAAAATGTGTAACTTTATTACAATTTCAGGACAAAATATTATAAAACGCAAGTGGAATACGTCCGGCATACTCAATCCGCCCATTAATATAACGAATCCTACGAAATCTAACGGTACCTGGCTGGCAAATGAAGTGGCATGGCATGCGTGCACTTGACAAGTAAAGAATTAGCTCTCGTATGCAATTTTCCGAGTGGTTTCGTTACGTTATTAAGCGTACGTACATCAAGCCGCGCACGATATTCATCTCAATATCTTCAGCGTTTCGCTCGTCGGCGAACATACGCGCCGCATTCATTTGTAAAAAGTACCCTCCTCGCATCGCATGCACTTCAAGTCCATCGCATACGCGTGTTGTTGGTTTTTAATACTCATGTTGTAGTTAGTTGGCTTATCAAGCAGCGTCAAGTCGACGGCGGGGCCCGCCTCTGGATCATGGAGACAATGGCCCATCCATAAAGAAGGCTAATTAAGAGAATGAGCGTATGTCGGCCATTTTAAAAAACGCGTTCGATTGGCCGACGAAAAGGAGACCGGGCACTCGTATCCCGGGAGCGCACTCGTATCCCCGCTGTATGTATTTGCAAACCGGCAAACAATATTTGATATGCGGACCCGGTGGCAGAGGAGAAGAGCTCTGGATTTGTGAGCGTGTGTATGCGCGCCTGCCAGCAGCTACCGAGCATGATGTTGAAGAGCCGCCTGGCTGCTGGATGGTGCCTGCCTTCTCGGACGCTCTTCAAACGCTGCACGCGGAATTAACAGGCTGGCAAATAATGGGGCTCATTGTTTCGAAACAATGCCGGCGAACCGGTGAATGCGGGAGCAAAGAGGAGAGCACGGCGCGCAACTAGCTGCCGCCATACGGGCCAATGCCGTGCGCAAAACGCGCGCGCGTGCTTTTGCGATTTGCGAAATACCCCCATTGGTCGCCTTCGGACAGATCGACCCTTTGAATATCGTCTGCAAAGTGCGTAATTATAAATTCCCCAAAGGTACACCACTCACATCCATCAGCCATAGTTTCATAGACTCTTATTGTATAGAAGTCCTTAAATGGAAGCAAAAATCAAAGTGTTTAACTTTTAAAAACAATCTTCACTCAAGATTCAATTTTGGCCTTCACTGAGCTTTAAAGTTTGGCCAACTTCTTAGTTTTTTACATATTGAACGTTCGTTTCCTTTAAAAGTGTTTAAATCCCATTGAATTTGTTCGAGCAAGATTTGAGTTTTGTAAATTTTGTTTGCAGTTTCTGAAATTACATGAAGCAACAACTTTGAGTTATACACTGTTTCTATGTAGGAATCTTCCGGAAATAGAAGCAAAAATTATTTATCTTCTATAATCTCCTGATTAAGTTTTGCCAATCTTGATAGAGTTTCAAAGGTTTATCACCTGTTTGGAAATTAACTTTGTAGTTTCATTTTGAAAGATATCTATTCAAGAAAAGTATTGAAAACCAAGGTTAACCTGAATTTTTAATAGAACTAGAAAAATAACAACAATTTTTAATTGTTGCTTGAGTTTGAAGGCATAATTTATTAGAGTTTCGGAAGATTGAGTAAGTTTTCTTTGTAGTTGCTAAAATTAAATGAAAGAAGTACTTTGCATCATAATACTTGTAAACACTTGGAAACTGATATAACTTCAAGTCTACTTTCATTAGTAAACTTTAATAATTCAAAAAATTCTGAAGAAGATTTGTTTTAGAATTTCCATGATAACTATCAAAGTTGGCAAATTACTTTTAGTAACGAATTAAGTTTGTTTAATGGTCAATTAAGTTTATTCTTCAACGGACGATCCTAATTAATTCTTCAATCATAACGTGTACCAAGAATATTCAACACTGTAATCATAACTTTGTTGTAGAAAAGGTGATAAAAAACGAAGAAACAACCCATTGGCTTGATCGTTTTGCATTACATTCGCGAGGCGAATGCCAAAAGCGCCAGATGAAACGCTAACGCATATTCCAAACATCAACAGGTGCACAGCACGCTCTTCGAATCCGAAGTGCCTCCAGAGCGCATTTCCTGCGAGAGTGTGTTGTGCGCGCCGCTTCTTGGACAAACGGTGCAGGCCCGACGACGAACTATGCGCGCACCGGCTGTGTGAATGGAACGAAAATAAACACGACGCTCGAAATACGACATTCCGCGCGCGCGGAGTATATTCCATCCTTCGACCCATGGATACTACGAAGTGATTCCACTCGATTGAGCGCCCGTTTCTCCCGCGCACCGCCTCCGCTGCCGCCGTTGCACTTGGCTGCATCATTGCTTTTCGTTCATTGCGAGCGCATGCAATTCGTCCGTTTTTACGAGGACACGGCCCCCGGATATCCTGTTTTATGCGTCCAGACGCGTCCGACGAAAGGGGCCGCAGCCGCGTCAGGGGTAGACTTTGTTGCAGACTGCGATATTGCCCTCTGACTTGGGGTCTCAGGTGGGCAATCGACGCCTCCGCACATCTCCCAAGCGTAAAAAGCGCGCCTCTTCTTCGCGATTGCACTTCATCGATGCGATGATATTATTTTTTAGTGCGGCGCGCGCCATGCATATTCATCGAGTGGTTAATTTTAAATGAGGCGCTGATTTGTTTGCAGGCAGCTCGGAGTCGGTGGATCCGTGTCGAACAGCGTCGATCTGGAGCCGTCCTTCCATCGGGATCGATGCCACAGCTTGGAGTTCCTGAACAGCGAGCAGAAGGCCATTTGTTCGAGCAACAATAAAATCCTGCCGGTGAGTACTATCATGTGAGTGTCATACATTGGGCTAATGATGTGATATTTGTGTAGGTTCTGGGCAACGGGGCGCGCATCGCGATGGACGAATGCCAGCATCAATTCCGCAACAGTCGATGGAACTGCACGTCGTTTCCGGAGAGCGGCAACGTGTTCGGCAACGTCGTCTCGATCCGTAAGCAACGCGCGCGCCGCTTGCGAGGGCTGGCGCGCTCCCTTCATTTATTTAACGCTCCCGAAGGAGGAGGATGCTGAAATGTGCGTTCGGTTACTTGCAGGAAGCCGCGAGTCGGCGTACCTCTCGGCCGTGTCAGCGGCGTCGGTGGCGTTCGCCGTCACCAGAGCCTGCTCGAAGGGTGAGCTTAACGAGTGTGCATGCGACAATCGCAAGCGGCAGCGCAAGCCGCGCACGTGGCAATGGGGCGGCTGCTCCGAGGACATTCGGCACGGCGAGCGCATCAGCCGGGAGTTTCTCGACGTGCGCGAGGATCCCAATACGGCCGAAGGCCTAATGAATTTGCACAACAACGAAGCCGGCCGCCGGGTAAATATTTGACGACGTGTTAATTAATATCTACCTTCAAAGTCGCAAAAATCAAATTCTATGTCTCCTCCCACAGAGCATACGATCACGAATGCAGCGTGTCTGCAAATGCCATGGAATGTCCGGCTCCTGCAGCCTGCGCGTCTGCTGGCGACGTTTACCACCTTTCAGAGAGGTCGGTGAAGCTTTATACCAAAGCTACGAAGGAGCTTCGCATGTGAAATTCGTTGATCGTCGCAAGAAGAAGCTGCGCGCGATGAGTCCTGAGATGAAGAAGCCGAATAAAACCGATCTGGTCTACTTGGACGATTCTCCCGACTACTGCGAGAAAAACGAAACGTAAACCAACAATAATTTCTCACAAACTTTCATTAAATGTGTTTGTTTGTTAGGCTCAATGTGCTTGGAACTAGAGGACGTCTCTGCAACAAGACAAGTCATGGAATCGACGGATGTCGATTACTTTGTTGCGGACGAGGATATCAGACGCGCGTCCGTGAAGTCGAGGAGAAATGCAAATGCAAATTTGTCTGGTGCTGCAATGTCGTCTGCGAAAGATGTAGGTATACAAAAGAGGAGCATATTTGCAATTAAATTGACGAATCGAAACCATGTGGAAAGCGAACTGATAGGATAACGTACAGATGAGAGGTGTTCAAGTCACTGACTCATACTTAGGATTGAATTTCGTTCTCAAGATTTTGTTTAGAACTCTTCTGCTTTCGATATGACAAAATCATTCCTGATTGAAACGTAACAAACCAAACGTACGTATGAATTCAAAACGGCTCTAAAGCCCTCCGAACAACAGCAATTACTAATAATACTGAGTGCGCAACGTATTCTCGAATCGAATTCACAGAAATATATCCGCAACCTTGTATAATAATATTTATTTATGTGTTCGCACGTGCTGTTTGCTGTTTAGTAGCTTGATGTGTATTATGTCAGTATATAGAATTGTACATAGATTTAATATATTTACAATTAATATATTATAATGATGACTATAGGGATAATTAACGTACTTAACGAGAAACTAGTGACACATACCATTACATTTGAATTATAACAAGGGGCAATTTCATAATAATCAGCTCTTATATCACACATCAATTTTAAATGTTGGTAATTGAAATTATGTATTCGACAACGTTCACAAGTTACTTAAATTAGAATCTCCTAACGTCTCTAGATGAACTAAATGATAAAACGACATGATGTTCTGATGCTTCGCCCAACTGCCACTAAAAATATTGAAGAAAAATCAAAATAAGCATCTAGATTGTCTTGAAAGTCTCCGAGCATCGTGTACGTTTGCCATAGGACTCTAAGTTCGTTTTGTAAATATTTTATCGAAACTAAACCCTTTGATATTTGTACTGTAGTGAAGTCGTTGGTATTGGTCGGGTATTCATAATTACAAATGTGTCTCCCCCTACTCACTTATTTATGTAACATGAATCTAATTAGTGACCAACGCAACTCCAATTATTGCCGATATTATTAGCAGGCGGTGACTTAATATGAAGGTAAAATGGCAAATGCAATACTTTACGTATTTATTAAACTATACAGCATTCTTCATAGCAATTAATTCAATTATAAATGTGCCATATAATGCATTACTTAATGTGAGCCACTTATAATCTACGACTTTATATGTGTATAAACTCCGTATCATACAGCTTGTATGGATTATGTTTTTCTACAATCTCGACTTAAGAGGAACACAACAATCAATCAGTATTAATTTATTATAATAAAGGGTAATCCTTACTGTGTACAAATAAAAATCCCTTTGATTAAACTCCCCATAATGAAATAATATTTTCACATATATGAAACAACAAATATGAACAAAAATTCAACAGGAACTTTTTTAAATAATGATTAACAACTTTTACAATGGACAAACAAACCGAAAATTAAATTCATACGTTTATTGAAGCTGATTCAGTGAAAAACAACTACACTCATAGAAAACCGCAATAAACAAATACAAAATTGACAGTTAAATTTAAAATCGATGAAATATAGATCACTAGATCTCAGGATGAAGACGTGCTCCGTGCTCCTTTTTCGAATCAAGATGGCTCAGTTGTCAACCTCAAATCTCGCCAAACAAATATAATCCTGAAAAAGGCCCACAAGAAGTACGCAATTGCAAAAATAATGAGAAGTTGTTGATTCTTTCAATTTCAAATTGCATAATGAGTATATAAAATGGCGACCAAATAAAATATGGAACGTTATGCGAAGGTACGGCAGCATATAACTTATCCCAGGCAGCACGAATTCGAAAAACGAATGGCCACATCTTCAAAATGCCGAGCATTTGAAACTGGACAGTGAATCCATTCTGTGACAATACAATTTGCTGTCTTTGCAGCCGTTCTTTCAGGTGATGGAAACATGAAATGTCACATTTCATCCTGAAGTAGGAATTATGCAGGCAATTAATAAGCACGTTAACTTAGTGCATGCGAAATATTTTGCAACTGTATGCATGGTTTTATTATGAATATGTCATTTAGTTAAAACGTTCATCGTTTCAAGAAAAAATGTTTTCGATAGATGCGTCTGGTTGGTTAAAATGCTTCGAAATTTTGTTACATTATTTAGATGTGGCACAATAAATTATTTGTTTCACATTTAAATATCGGTAATTCGCCCATTATTACAGAGAGAAATTGAAAGAATCAAGCATTGGTCTAACTACTTTTACAATTACCTTTTCTGCTTCAAGGATCAAGGACTTGAAATAAGATGCGGCTGCTGATGTGACCATTTTGGTTTCGATTCCGAAATGAACTGGCTAGTTGTTTGGAAAACGCAAAACAAGTCGATTCCGTTTGTTTTCATTTTCAAAACAACTTGATAAATTTGAATAAATTAAAATAAATGCCGTTAATTGGTTTTAATTACTTATAGATGGCGCTAAGTGCTAAATTCAGAAATAATTAAAAAAGTTCTTATTCGATTTATCATTTTAAATTATCTAAGTAATTAAAATCCATGTAAATCCCGTACTAGAATTAGTGAATACTATTACAGTAGAATTTCGGTTTTATTGCATTCGTTTCTACAGTGGAAATGCGATTACAATTAATCTGCTCAACATTTACAAGAATCTTGCTTGTTTTACTTAATAATTCAAACTTTATTCCTTTAGCAGCTTAGAGTATAGGTTCTTTAAGAATACACAGAATGTTTCAATCAATTGTAGCTAAACACCACACAGAATGCGCTTAAGCCTTGGCGAGCAGACCAAGATCGGCAATGCATTTGTCGATGTTTGCTTTGTCTTGATCGGGGGTGATAGATGTCTTGACTTTCTTGACAATGTAGTCAACCATACATTTATGTGCTGCGCGTTTCTCGATATCTTGCCTCTCAACTTGATAGTCCAGACGCTTCTTAACTTCTTGATAGGCGGACATCATTCGTTCGCGGTAGGCAGCCTCAAGCTGGAGTTGGACATTTTCGCGTTTCGCCTGCACCAAAATGTTCTGACCCTCTGCACTCCACTGCAGCTTCTCCTCATCCTTGATCTGCTCTTCCAACATCTTCTTCTCACTCACCCTACCTTCATTCCAATTAGTTTCATATTCCTACACAGTAAGTACACATTTAGAATACTGCTATCAAGATTCCAAAAATAAACTTACATCAATCTTGTCATCCAATGCTTTGGCAATAACTGGACCCAACTTTTTCACTCCAAGAATGCACATTAGGAGCAGAGATAGACCAGAGTAGTATTCATGCTCCATCACATAAATTTCCTTACTGATCAAGTAAGTGCTGAGGGTGACACCAAGTGTATATGGACCAGTAACACCAGTCTTCTTGTAGAAAAATGTGAACCATTCATCTGGCAAGAAGCCCATGCGAACCTTTGCTGGCTCACCTCTTACCTAGAAAGGAATCTTTTTAGAGTACTGATTTCAAATAAAATCGATATGCTTACAGGCCGGGTCACACTTGATGGTGCATCAGCAGCAGGAGCATTATTTGCTGGAGTTGTAGCAGTAGCCCTGGCAAAGGCAACCAGTGCTCGGTTTTGACCTGTAAGTTAAGATGGCTATTGATTTATTTGCAACAAAACCTTCATTTATGAATATTAGTTTTTCATGCTTGCTAAACTAGTATCTTGCATTTAAGAGATAAAATAAGTAATTACCGGATAACAAGGAGGCTCTGGACAACATTTTCAGCTTAAAATTATTAGGTAACAAGCAAGGTTAAAATGTCCGAACTGGCCTGCAAGGCAACTTGCAGAACAAATCAGTATTATGTAAAGGATAGACATATGCATACACTTCGGAAAACGTCGATTAGATAGAGATGAATATAGTTATGTAACTAAAGTACCAACCTAACAACATTAAAATTACTTTTTTCAAGTTGAATGTTTCGCACATCTCAATGATGACGCTGAAGAGCATTGACGTTTTATCTAAGAATCAACATCTCATAATTAGTTTATGGATCAGTATCAGTGGCAAAGGACGTTTTGTGTGTATTTCTTCCAATGAGTGATGTATATTATTAATATTATTTATCGATTAGAACTAATTCATAATTGTTTCGTTTTAGGTAAAGATGCCGGTGGCAGTGCTTGAAAAATCTGACCGATCGGAGCAGATGTGGAACGCGTTAAAGCGGCACATACTTCGGGAACGTGAACGCAAGAAACAAGAAAGGGAGGCGGAAGTTGAAGAGGAACGTTTACGTAAAGAACGGGAGGCTCGAGAGCAACAAGACGTTATGACGCTGGGAGAGACAAAGGAGCAAATTTCTCAGTTGGAATCAAGACTGGGACATTTAAAAGAGGAGAAACATCAGTTATTTTTACAATTAAAGAAGGTACTTAATGAGGATGACAATCGCAGGAAACAATTAACAAAAGAAACAAGGTATGGTGTTATGTTTGAAAGGATTTATTTATGTACTAAATATAGTTTCAATACTTACAGTGATGTCATGCCCATGCAAGCACTGCCCACATTAGTGCATCAGCAGCTGTACATACCACCTCAAATGCCGAGAGGTATTCCTGTTTCACAGCCAGGATTTAAGTCATCTACAAAGAGGCCTAGAAGTCCAAGCCCACCACCATCTTCAATGCCAGTGTATCATCCAAACTATGCCTATAAACCAACTGCAGTAAATAATCCATATCAGTCACCACAAAGTAAGATTTACACTTGATAATTTTATCTTCACGTTGAGTCTAGTTCATTAATGAAGAATTGAAGCAAGAACAGTATCCCAGAGGTTGCAGTGGATAAATGACTGCTGAACCACCATGTGAGAGTTGTTTCCAAGAAGAAACTGGCCCCTTAAGCAGTGAATTCCTGACACTGTGATGTTTTTTGTTTTTCGATTATAATTATTTTGTTTTCTTGCAGAAGATGATGCTAGACGTCATGAATTGCGAGCTGTATTGTGGAACAGTGAGTGTCAATCTCACGCTTACCTATTAACAACCACATTATTCTAGTTGTCCTCTCATTATCTCTTCGCTTTTAGTTGCTATGTGTTCATTGGGGCATTTGTCGCTTTTAGCTGTAACGACCGCAGGCGGTTTGGTGATAAGCAAAACTTATAGAACAAGCAGAACTATCGCCAAATACTGCCATCAATATAAAAATACGCACTGCCATTATTCCATACACATACAGACATACACAATCTGCGTTTTGCAATAACTCATGGCATTTTGTTACAGAACCGCAATACCCGAACCAGGGCCCGTACTACACGGTACCACCACAGGAGTTGTCCATTTATTATCCGCAATCGGGCGCGTTGCAGCCACGCGAACCCACACGGCAAGTCTTCGAGGCGAGCCGTGCGAATCCCGCGTACCACATCGAAGCGAAACCCATTGATCATTACGCACTGCGACAACAGTCGTCGCACATCATCCATGGCAGCAGCATGCCGATCAATCCGGCGCAGCCAGCGAAAGCTGGCAGCATATCGGCTGGTTATCCAGTACGGCAAACGCAATATCAACAGCCACCCACGCAGCCGTCTACGTTGTACTCGACGCCGAGTCGACCTCTCTACCAATCATCTGGTGGACCCATTAGTTATCCCACCAGGGACTGAATTCGGCTAGACTGATGCTTATTATTAGTTGGATGCTATGCTGCTCGTTCATCCACATTAGGACCGAATTTCAGCGTTTGTTTGTGCTATTGAACTAGTTTTAAGAATGGACAAGGTAAGAATTCATATTTAATATATAAATGATGTACATTCCTTTTACAAAGATGCAAGAACGCAGAGTCGACGATTGGGTCGAGTTTTAAACAATGATAAGCGCTGTAATTGTTTTGTTTCATTGCAAATAAATCATTATTGTGCAACACGTTCAAAACGGATGTTTCAAACAAAGATTTTCGGGTTTGGTTTTTTGGAGAGGGTTTCAATGAAATTTGAAACATTAAATTTAATTTGTTTAAATCAGTTAGAAATGAACCAAACGTTTTGTCCCGCCTCGAGTACCCATCTTGCATTCATATGTTAAGTATATATTTTATTAATCTATCAATAACATTTACTTGAGTCTACACATTATATGTATATAAGAATGTAAATGTAATGCAGTTTTCATTACACAAAGTGTGATAGTTTCCAGCAAATTGGTGGGAAAACATGTGAATAATGCGGGTGGAAATTTACCGTAATGTTTAAACAACAACAAGTGGAAATCAAACGGACACAATATGAGACTAAAATCTATCACAACTTGCATAAATATTTTCTGTTATAATTATACTTAATTACCTAGAGATTTCAAGATGATCCGTTTTATTGATACAATTCTACAATAATCTTAATTAAATATTTGCTTCTGTTCCGTAAGTTCACGTTTTTGCGTAGAAATGCAATTGCAGTTGTGTATATATATTATATATTCGTAAACTGTGTCATTTGTAGATATCTAGATAATCCAATTGTAAATCTTGTACAATATTGATCGTAGCTCGTGATCCTTCCAAACTTGGCGCACCGTGTATAACGTTGCACGATGCGCTGAACTAAATTAAGTACTGGTCGCATGTTGTTCTACTACCAAAAGGAAAGCATCGAAGCCGTGCCTTTTTCTTGGTATGTGAGTGTGAGACATGTGGTTTTTTTGTATACAAAAATATGCCATATAACTGAAACAAGCACCCATACGCGGCGCATCTCTATGCGTGCATTTTCGCGTTATCGTACAGCGTCCACCTTAAGGTGCATATAATGGCTTCTTGTCGTTCTGTATGACCCACCTGGATCGGATGTCGGCCATGTTCTTCAAGTTCTGCTGGTGTGACCACGGCTTCAGCTCCTTGAGCTCGTCCTCCAACATGCGATCATCGTCGTGGCTCGCCGCGTGCATCGGTTTCGGTGCGATCACCGAGACTGCGATGTACGCTTTCGGATTCTTGAACGCCGTCGACGACGAATGAATAGGCGGATTGCCTGTGACCCGATGATATGCAAAGTTCTTCTGATATGACGGCGCTATGTGGTTCGCCTTCGTCGAAAGCTGCCACGGATATTTAGTCGTTTCATATTGCGGTGTTATTGCTTCGTCGGCGTTCGCCTCGCTTTTCGCCGTCTCCGCCGGCTTCCGGTGCTCGTCCAACTGATTGCTTGCAGGATTTGATTTAATGGTATCGACGAGCTCCTTCGATTTGATCAGATCTTTGTCGACTTTTTCTGCAACATTCCAAAGTTAAGTTATTGCGCATCTTCATGCATGTTTGCGAAGTCACGTCAAGCGGCTTGAAACTCGGTGTTGATCAAATTAGAATTTAGGTCTCTTCGAGGGGCACTTGGCTTTCCTCCCCTTAGACACGTCTATTCGCGTTTTAATGAGGCACGGCATGTGTTTGCTTTCGCGCTGCACGTCGACTGCACCGGAAGAAGATGTCTAATGATGCAGTGTTTTCCCTGGATATTAGAATTGCTTCAAAAGTTGTACGAAAATCAACAAAGTTTTGTACGCTAAAACAATGTTTCTAATCTAAAAATATTTAAGTTAACTGTAAACTAAATCAAAGTATATTCACAATCATTTACTTTTCAGACTTGAGACCTTGGAAAGATACGCTGGGGATTTACGACAATGCGAAAACAGCTTTCCGGTGCTCGTTCCAGAAGGAGGGTCGCAAAAGAAGGAAGAAACGACGAAGGGAGTTTTGAGATCATGCAGCATACGGGGAAAACTGAAGTAAAACTTCACTCCTCAAGCGCAAGGTACGTGTGCGGAATTAATTCATAAAAAAGACCGTCACGTTCAGTACATACGACTAGCCACTAGCAGACAATTTGAAACTTATTTAATTTAATCTTGTGTTCTGGTTGCCGCTTCGTGGAAGCGTTGTTGCATGCGCCAAATGTGGAATTCCACCTCGGTTATTTTCTTTCTCCGGCTAAATTCGTTTCGAATGAGTGCATTAGAATACTTACGAAGCAATTCGTGTACTTTGGACCATTGTTGGGGGTTCTCTGCGATCTTGACGAGCAGCTCCAGCAGCAGCTCGCTAGCCTTCGCGTCTGCATTCTGAAATGTTGCATATGAAGTCGTTGCGGATTCGCGCATCAATATGAATGAGGGGGGCTCACCGTCGACGATTGACTTGTTTCATCGTTTTTCGTAATCTCGTACAAGCTGGCGTTCCTTTTCACCAGCCCCATGAGGAACTCGTAGCTGCGCTTCCGGCGGTTGCCAATTGTCAATTTCGGCTTCAATTCCCTATTGTTCATCGCCTCATGCGAATCCGGCGGGCCTTCGGGTTCCGATTGATTTCTGCCCGCGGCGTCCAAGCCCAGCTCGGACGACGACGACGATGACGGCTGCGGATTCAAATTTCGGCATGATTAGATGAGTGGAATGCGGTGCAATTGCCGAGCAGAGTGCGCCCCGCAGTAATTGTCTAATTTGCGCCCGGATTCAATTCGGTGTGCTATTACCGAAAGTCGATCAGAGGAAGCAATCAATCCGTCTTCGATTTTATCGTCGGGGAATTACAATATTTTACTGATTGTGAGTGCTGCACTCGATTCGTGCAGCTGTTCGCTTCGAGCAATATATCAAAGAAACCCTTTGGATTCAGGGGTGGAAAAAACTGATTGATCTCCTTCACTCACAAGCAGGGAAAAAACTTTCTTGCGAATCCAAACTCCAACTTGTGCGCATCATGTTCGTTCGGTGGGCGCGCTTTGTAATTTCCAAGTTTTTATTGTCCCAATGGAGAGGGGCTACAAACGCGTTTGGATTGCAATTTATATTGCGTCAATGGCATTGAGAATATGACGATTTTCTTTATCGCTTAATGGAATTTCCTTTAATACACCCAGCGCGGATCTCGAGCGCGCGCGCGAGCCTTTCACAAGAAGTATGAAACTTTTCAATAAAACTTTTCTCAATTTAATTATTCATGTACAGCAAGTTCAATTTATTACAAATTTGCCTTTTGGGGCGGCGTGCGCGCAAACTAACTTTATAACGACATTGCGATTCTTCATGTGCACCTTATTTCTTCATATTTCAATTACGAGTGTTCTCGGTGCCTGCAACGATATGCGCGTACAAATGAACGGAAATATCTGCGTAAATATTTCTTTGAATTTATCTCCTCCCAACTTCTTGCGATGTTCGGTGCGCGCAGAAATGTGCATTCGGTGTTTTATTACCATCAACTATCTGCTGCAACATTTACATAACTTTGGTCGTTTGGAACGCTGCTCGCGCAAACTTCCTTTTTCCGTCTTAATTACCACCGACGTACGTAAGCAATTTGTTAACAAACTTTAGACATTGGTCTTGACATTAATAGTATTAATTGTCGATACCTATTTATATTCAATAGATCGATTTCTGAAATAGGACTTCTTGTACGATGTTAAAGAAATGTAGGCAACACAATATACATATTTTGAAGTTTTTAATTTACGACTTCATTCGTAATCAAATTCTTTTGCATTTAAGCAAAATGATAAGAAATGATTATTTAGTGTATATTATGTTGCCTACCATCAAATTGTTATATACGGTTAAAATTAATTCCTTTGTACCCCGTGTATGTATATTAAGATTTGGGACAATTGCTTAATTACTCTAATTAGACGTTATGTCGTTAGACTCACCTCATCTTCCGGTTTGACTGACTCCTCGATGCCGGCAACCCCTAAAACAAGGAAAATAAGTAACCCCAACATTCTTTGTGTAATTAGATGTGTTAATAAGCTTCAGTTAAAAGAAACAACAAAGAAGTTAAAATTTCATTCTGTGTCATCAAAGTGTAACATCTGACATAGTGATATTCTTATAAAGGATAGCTTTCGACAATATATGTCAATGAAATCTAATATCCACGCTGTAAACGTATCCTCGTGAGGCTTTCATATTAATTTTCACCACCGAAGCTAAATATTTACCCATCGTTCGCACAGAAAGTGTGTCTTCAATATATTAGACCGCCTTCTTGCATATCGAATGAAAACACGATCGGCTAAACTATCGAATTTTCCTGGAACATTTTCATTTCGATTGTAGGGAATATTTCCACGTACCAGCCGCAAACGCTTAAGGATTACATCACGTCTACAATCCAATAACACATACGTACCTTTATATGTTAGGGGTATCAACGCACAAAACATAAATAGAAACCTCCAAGCGTACATTTTCGATATTCCAAATAACAGGATAATTCTATGATGGCTGTTGCTGGAAATTGCACCGCAATCGCGCACACGTCTTACATTTTAATACGCGCGCTGTGCATGGAAACTCGGGCACACACGGCGGACGAGTGTGTAATTCTTTGGCTCGAGTTCAGCGGTGCGGATGCGAATATTAGCACGAATGCATTTTCCTTCGCCGCTGACGGCTGACGGTCATTTACTACCATGCGCCATAGCGATTTTCCCGATTTTCCACAACTCTCACCCCCTCTGCGTGGAAAGCGGATGGAGACATACACACATACACATGCTCGCACTACGCGCGAATGAAAGGAAAAACTTTCGAGCATGCGTTTACATTCATCTTCCAGTGCTGGATTTATACAGGATTGCAATAATTCATCTAAATGATATTAACAATTATCCTGTTTCCTGTTTGATTGTTTACTTCCTTCTTTTGCGATCGTCAATTGTTTCACTTGTCATTTGTTTTGAGCGATTTACTTTTTGTCATTTTGAGACGCCATTTTGTGTATTCAACAAATTCATGTAAGTTTAGTCAAATTAATTTCTTGCTTTTCAAATAAATCATTGCATATTGCGAAATTTGCAAACGAGTATTGTATTCCAATTGGGTCCTATTGGATTTATAATCTCCAAAATTAATTGCACATAGTCTTTTATGTTCCTGTTCTGAATACAACGAATGAAAGAGGTTGTGGTTATATTATGCACCAGAAGCTGGCAAAAAGTTGAAAATTGGAAATTCTTCATTTGTGCCTTAATAATTGTAGCATTACTGTATATTGAATGTCGGTTTTTTGCGCAACATTTGCGCGCAGCGCAAACGCATTCTCCGTTGCTTTCCGTGGTCTTGCTTCTACATGCGGGCTCGGATCTTTTAAATTCATTTGTTCGTGTCGGTTATCGAAGTTCGCTCCAAAAACTCTAACCCCCTAGTGCCATACTTTCCCAACACGTGTTAACGGTTTTTTCCAGAATAGTGTTAATAATCTTCTAGTGTTAAGTGCGTATTTATAATCGTAAAGGTAAGATCTTCCACCAACTGAAACCCAACTGCATGAATAAATTGAGGTTAAACAGATTTGTATCACGTTTTCCGCGTTCTAGTGTGATAAAGTGCGTCTTATTTGCCCACATAAAACTGCCAGCTTGAGAAGATGTCGCAACGAAAATCGATACTAGCTGCTGAGGAATCAACTCCAGTGGGTTCACCACGACGACGCTCCACAAGAATTGCAAATTCTCCAGCACCAGCCGCAACTCCAACGACTGCACCAGCTGCTGCAGTCTCTCGCCGGCGCAGCTCAGCAGCTGAGAGCACGAGCACTACACCAGCAAAAATCACACGCGCCAAACGAGCGTCGCTGTCTCAAGAAGTCCAATTGGATGACAAACCAGTAGCCAGCCCAAGACGTACCAGCAAAGCCACAAGAGGTGCAAGCAAATCACCATCACAAGAGAAGGACACAAAGGAACCTAGCAGAACTATTCGAAGAAGTAAGTCTTTCACCCTCAATTGCAGTGGTTTCATTTGGGCTTATTTGTTTAGGTTCGATTTCAAAAATTATTGAGGAAGAAAGCAAACCAGAAGCCAGAAGCGAGAGTCCCTCAACACGTCGTCGCTCCGTGCGAGGCCAAAGCAGCTCGCCAACGAGGGAGAAATCAGGAGATGTACAAACACCGAAACCTCGGGGACGCAGGCCGTCTATGAGTCAAGTTGCTTCTTTGGATGTTATTGAAGAGGGTGAAAGTGATGCCAAGAAGTCAGCTAAGTCATCTGGGGATGTCAGCTTGCAAAAGGAGGAGAAGAAACCACCGCCCAGAAGATCGATGCGAAGGCGAAGTACATCGGTGGATATTCCTGAAGAAGAAGAGGAGAAACCTACTTTAGATTTGAAGCCTATTAATGAAGAAGAAGTAGAAGCAACTGGAGATGATAAAGAACCTGCAAAAACTGCTGATGATAAAGAACCAGCAAAGGAACTCGCAAAAACGACTGATGATAAAGAATTGGAGAAAGTAGTTGAAGGCTCTAAAGAGTCTGCAACTGAAGACAAAACCCAATCAGATGCGCTTGATGTAGATAAGGAATCGGTGAATACAGATAAAGCAGAATCTGATAAAGATGAAGTTTTTGAAAGTGAGCAAAAACTTTCTGCTAAAGATTCCAACGATTTGGAAGGAAAGAAAGACAATGAAGAAAAGGTCACACCAGAGAAGAAGGAGGAATCTAACGAAGTATTTAAGTCACCTGTTCGACGTTCTCCACGCTTATCAGCTTCACCAGCAAGAAGCCAATCGCCTTACAACATGTCTCCACTTTGCCTTTCACCAAAGACTCCGAAGAAATCGAAAGATGAGGATGCAGGAGATTCGGAAGAGAAACTGTCTCAGTCCGAAAATGATTTAAACAATACTCCCAAGGCATCTTCAAAGGTTGCAAGTCCGTCTAAAAGTGCTGATGTTTCTATGAAAGAAACTGAAGATGAAAACGACAAAAACGACGACGATGATAAAACTACGAAATCGTCCAGAGAATCTAGCATTGCCGATGAAAATGATACCTCTTTTGTTCCAACACCTCAACTTAGCCCAGTTGTACTTTTAACTCAACTGAAACCAAATGGCAATTTGGAAAAGGTCAGTAGTCCTGCAAGGGCATCAATTACATCCAGCCCAGTACGACGTTCTCCCAGACTCTCTGAAAGCCAAACTTCTATTGACATCTACCATTCGCCCAAAAGGAAAGCATCATCATTGTCTGAAAGTGATAAGAGTTCTTCCAAGCTTAATGTAAGTTCGTCTGATTCGAAGAAAATGACGATGTCACCACGTCAAACGCCGAAGAAAGATGGTCCCACTCAAAACGAGAAGGACATGAGTTCCGATAGTTCATTCCACTTGAATATATCCATTCCAGCCGCATCGGAGGACCAAGCTGCAAATAAAAGTAAGTCGCATGTTGATGACACAGTTATGAATTGTAGCGGAGGCTCTGCTAGCTCTGACAAAGAAAACAGCAATGAGAGATTGAATGTAATCAAATCCCCAAGAACAAAACGCCCGTCCTTGAATGAGACAAGCACTCCAAAATTGAACAGCTCCAATAATCAGAGTTTCTGTGAGCCGATGGAGGTCGATTTTCAACAAGACGAAGTTATTGTTGCTCGTACTGAAGTGAGCGCAAAATCGCCTCTTAAGCTGAACCAGTCGCTGAATGAAAGTAACATCATTGAAGTCGACAATGAGAAGGAACGTGGTACAAGCCCGGTAAAGGCTTTGAAGTCTGCAGTCTTCGTCGTAGAATCTGAGGATGAGCTGGAAGAGAGCCTAATGAGCAGTTTTGTCGATGATGTCATTGACGATATTAAGCCAGAAGCAACCAAGATTCATAATGAAAGCACCAAAGAGCCCACAGAAGTTAAGAATGAAGTTGATTCGCCCACTAAGGATGCTACTGAAATTAAAGAGGAAAATGCGGAAATCAAAACTGAAGTACTAAGCGCCGAAGAAAACACTTCCAAGAAAACGATTGAGATTGATTCTAGTGATGAAGATGAGAGTGATAAAGAGACTGAGACACAAATCACTGAGGAAGGTGAAAAAGATGTTCCAGCCAGTGATGATGATTCTGATGTAGCCATTGTTCAGGATAAACCAGAAGAAGAGTCAAATGCCAAACTTTCCAAAGAAAGATCTGATGAGACTGTTGAAATTTTAGATGAGGAACCCAAAAAGTCTCCTTCATCTAACAAGCCCAGCAAAAATCACACAGTAATTGAGGACAATGATGAAAAACTTGAAGCAATTGAAGCTAGTTCAAATGAAAATGAATCACAGGATGATAATGAAGTAAAAGAGAGTGAGTCGGAAATCGATATATTGATTCCTGTGAAATCCCCAGCAAAAACCAAGCCATTTTCAAGCGGCACGGGAAGCAAGCGTCGCAAGTTGGACCGCAAATCGTTAAACAAGTCACTAGATGATTTAATTTCAAAGAAGATGAATGAATCCAGTGATAGCTCATCGGATGATGAATACAATCCAACACATGAATTTATTGACGATATGGCATTTGAAGGCGAAGAAGATACTCCATCTGATGATAGCAATGAAATTATCGATGAGGGCGAATCACTTCATAGTTCCGAATCGGAGAGATTCAGCGATGATGATGAATATGAGAACGATTCATTTATTGCTGACGACGATGAGGAGAACGGGGAATTGCTTTCTGGCAACGAGTACGATTTGGACGATCTTGTCGTAAATAACAAGACAAAGAAATCACGCATTTTGAAAGTGTCCGATTCCAGTGACTCCGAAGTTGAGACATTGGCTGAAGCCGAAGATAATGCTTCGCCACCAACTGAAACTAAGGAATCAGCGAATACTAGTGCTCCTAAAATTACAATACTTCAGGATATTGTAATTCCCTCTCATGTAGCAACTGAAGCACTTCCAAGTGAAAATGTTACATTGAAAACTCGTGAAGAGGAGATTGTTAAGGATGAATTACAAAATACATCAAATATCAGCACAAACGCACCATCACCACCACGCAAAAATCGACGTAAAACTTCTATAAATTATCAAGATCAAATGAAGATCAGCCAGCTGAATGAAGAAGAAATCAGCGGTAAGATTACCAATATTGTAGGCCTCTTAGTATCATCGATTAAGGATAAGGAAAAAGGTGATATCTCCGTTAATGTTTCTTTAGACGTCGCCAACAACACAAGTTCAGATGAATATGCAAACAGCCCTGTCGCGAAACGAGTCAGCCCGCGAAAGGCTGAAGATGAAGATATTGGAGAAGTTGTAGACAGGGATGAAAAGATGGTTGTTGGACTTAAAGACAGCCAAAAGAAGAAACGCTCAAGCAGTCAAAAGAGGCTTAGCACTTCACTTCAAGAAATTACTCTTCACATGGAAAATGTAAGCCCACTGCAAGCAAAGAAAAAATTGAATGAAAGTCAAATTCATGATGAACCCGAGAAAAAGCAAAAGAATTCTAAAAAACGCTTATCCTTAAGCGATACTAACATCATGCCATCGCCCAAAAAGAAACAGAAAGTGGTGGATCCTCCTCCAACTCTTGCACCAGCAATTTCCAAGAAAGATAAGCTTAAACAATCCCAGCAGAAAGACCAGAAGGAAGCGTCCAAGAAGTCGAAGAAAGAGCAAAATAAACAATCCAAGGAAATGAAGGGAATTATTCCGGAGGTATCTGAAATTCAAAGGAAAAAAGCAACTAAAACCTCTCCGTGTAAGAAAGATGCGCCTGAGATGTTAATTGAAGGTACAATGAACAAAACCTCACAAATTATGAAACCGAAGTTGACGAAAGAACGCAAACAATCTCCAAAATTGTCCAAAGAGTCGCCCAAAACACTGTCGTACTTCCCCTCGCACATGCTAGATATGTTAGTGGAAGATGAGAGAAGTCCAAAAGTAACAACCCGGGAAGTTCTTCATCAGCCTCAGGCCCAGAAGAAGACTCTGAGAAAGAGATTCAAGAGAGAAAGGCCTAGTAATTCTAATGTAAGCGATGACTGGGAAATTCAATCTACATCTATGGTAAAACCGTCAAAGAAAAACAAAGATAAGGTCAAGTTACAAGTGGAGAAAATAAAGAAGAAATTTGCACCAAACGATTTTAGAAATAGAATGTTATACGATTCCAATGTTGCTCGAATGGTTTCTACTGATATTTTGAAAAATAAGAAAAAAACGAATTATGCTAAGCGCAATTGATTTAATGCGCGCTTAATTTGTTGCGTTCTATTTTCCTATAAATGTAGTGATGATATTTTTATACTGCTTAAGTTTTGGATATTTAAATAATTTTATTGATATCCTAACATTTAATTCATGTACATGAGTTTTACTCATTGTGTAACCGCTAAGTTATAATATTTAATTGTTCTTAATGTTTGTTTTTTTTTTTTGAAATGCACACGTTAATATTAAAGCATTATGTAATGTTAAGGTCAGTTATCCGACTCGTGTTATTTGTCACTTGTTTATAACTATTTTTTGTTTTGGTCAAATGTTATAAATGTGTGGCATTCTAAGGGCCATATTACATATGCATTGTTTGCTTTGGTTTCAACCTAATAAGATCAATTACTATGCTTTGTAATTTATCATAACATAAATAATATGATTAAGATAATGCAAATGTCTGATACCTTTTTGGTGTACCACTCTAACATAATGATTAGCATGGCTAGGCATTTAAAGGCTTGCATATTTTCAAAAAATAATGCCTAAATTGTCTTTAAACAAATTATTTTCTGGTAATGTATTATTAATTAATTATTTCAAATACTTGCGAGGGAGTAATGCCTTATTTTACTCCCTCCATGACCAAACTTGGTGCTAATGTCAATGAATTGTTGGTTATGTAAACTATGTATCGGTGATATCTCCTCCCTAGACTGCATAAATCAACAGTTTTAAAATGCTGTCTGAGAATTGGTTGTTTCAGTGTTAATGAGTAACAACATAGCTTAAGAAGTAAGTGATATGCTAACATAATAATAGACCAAACAGGTACTATTCAATAATTTCCCATCAGCAAATTATAATAAGTAAACTACAAAATGTATTTTCTATTTTGTCATTTGGTAATTTAGTAGAGCATGTTGCTTTCAGCCAGGAACAAATATTTGCCCTTGATATATCTTGTCTTTTGATCAAATATAAGCCTTTGGTAAATGTAATCTCTAATGCAATAATAAATTGCAGGATTTTGAAATGTTGCTGAAATCTTAACAATGATTTGGGGAAACTGCAGCTAGATGTTGGGATGCAACAAAACGACTCCATTATACTGTTCCAAACCAGAGATATGATCATGCTAGAGATAATAAAATAGAAGGGATTAAGGAATGCTTCTACAATACTTCCAGAGCTCTTAGCCCTGTTTGAACTCTCACCATAAGGAGTTTTTAATGGCTCTGGATGATTAAGGTATTGTATCAACAATTCTTTCCTATATATTCAATATGTGAATAGATAACTTATTCTATTTATAATTGCCAAATCTGCTAGTAGAGTTGGAGTATTCACTGCATGTTGAAGGAACTTCCATCAACATAGGACATTTTGCATTGGTTTCCATATGGTGATTCAAGTATTTCATCTGCAATTCATTCCTATATATTCAATATGTGAACAAATGTCTTTTTTGTAAGCAATTTATTCTCAAACATTCAATATGTGTGGACATGTCTTATTATTTATAATTTTGCAGCATCTGTGAGTATGGCTACAGTCACCATTGTGTGATGGAGGAACTATTGCATTTAACAAATAGCTGATGCCTAAGGTAAGCTATTATACAATTCTTTTCTATATAATTATATGTGAAAAAACTCATTGTTCTTATCAAACAGATATATCATTATTTATATTGTTGGAACTATTGTTAAATTGATGTTATGTTTCTGCAGCAGCTTTATATGGTATTGTATAAACCATTTGTGTAGTGTAGTGTTTTAATATATATGGTGTGGTCCTTGACAGCTTGTAGCCTTCTGTTTCTTTCATATTTTCTTTACATTCACGATTATTTTCTTGATTATGTTCGTGCTAGGAGCGGAATTATCCGTGGCTGGAGTAGTAAACCACTTTATTCACCCATGTATAGTCGGTCTGCTGATGGTTGGTTTTATGGTCCTCTTAACAAAGTTTCAAATCGCGGGAATAAAGTAGCACTTTATTCCCTCTTCGATTAACACTTGTTTCTGGAGTAGTAGTACCTTGTTAATTGAAACTTAACACCTTGAACTCTCGCCATCAGTGACGCCATTTTCTCGCTACCACCATTTATGCTGCATGTTTTCATGGTAGTAAGTATTGAATAAACTTTTCATAATTTTTCTTGTTACAGAACAGTCAAGTATTATGGGTCTGCCACATGTTGGAGGAAACAGATTGACGGATGCAGGTTCTAGAGGTCTTGTATAAATATTCCTGTAAGTGCACAAGGTAAATGAACATCTAGTTATATCCTTTATAATAAAGTCTTTATTTATTGTAGAAGACTATAGTCTAAGCTCATTTTCAAACTCATAAATATGTCAAAAATCAGTAGCAAGATTATAGTTTTTGCTCATTTTCAGGCTCATAAAATTACTGAAAATTGGTACCAAGCTTTTGCTCATTTTTGAGCCCATAAATTATTTTTATTTTCAGAACATCGGCGAGCTTGGTTGGAGACGCCGTTACATGTTGGAGGAATTTTAGGCAGCGTTGGGCATCGTGCAGGTATTTTGTACAGAATTTGCTAGTATAGTCGGAGTCTTCATTTCATGCTGGAGGAACATCAACATAGGACATTTTGCATTGGTTTCCATATAGTGTATGTAATGGCGGTGTATGATTAAGGTATTATATCAACAATTCATTACTATATATCCAATATGTGCACACATAAGTTATTTTATTTATTATTGCAGGATCTGCTGGTACGGTTGGAGTCTTCATTACATGTTGAAGGAACTTTGATCAAGATACGACATTTTGCATTGTGTTTCATATGGTTTATGTAATAGTGGTGGGTGTTTAAGGTATTTTGCCAGCAAATTCATTACAATATATTTAATATGTGGACGGATAACTGATTCTATTTATTATTGCAGAATCTGCTAGTATGATAGGAGTGGCCATTATATGGTGGAGGAATTTGGAATTTTAGGCAGCGTTGGAGATTTTGCCACCACCAATAAGGTATTTTGTAAACCATTTATTATTGTACATTTAATGTGCGAAACATTGTATTTATTTTTGCAGCATCCCCGAGTATGGCCAGAGTCGCCATTGTATGACGGAGGACCTTCGGGTAGCGGTGGACACCTCGCTCCTATTATTAAGGTATTTTGTAAGTAATTTATTCTCCTATATTCAATAAGTGAACACATGTCTTATTAATTTTTGCAGCATCCACGAGTATGGCCAGAGTCGTCATTGTATGACGGAGTGCCTTCGGGCAGCGGTGCACACTTCGTTCCATTATTAAGGTATTTTGTAAATCTCATATTCAATATGTGAATGCATGGCTTATCATTTTTATTTTTGCAGCATCTACAAGTTTGGCCAGAGTTGCCATTGTATGATGGAGGAACTGTTGTATTTAATAAATGGCTGATGCTTAAGGTAATCTATAAAATTGTTTTCTGTATAATTAAATGTGAATGACCTCATGGTTTTTATTTAACAGATATTTCATTATTTATATTGTTACAAATGGAACCCTTGTTAAATTGATGGTGTATGTTTCCACAGCAGCTTTAATTGGTATCGTATAAACCATTTGTGTAGTGTAGCATTTTAATATATATGGTGTGGTCCTTGACAACTTGTAGCTGTGGTGTCTTCTATTTCTTGTTTTTTTCCTTGTTATTAAATTAATATATAGTAAATTCATTTAATTCTTCTGTTTCTTTCATGTTTTCTATACTTTGTTGATTTTTTCTTGGTTATGTTCGTGGTGGGAACCGTGGAGGGAGAATTAACACTGGAGAGAGCATCGGGCCCCAAAACAGCATGACAAATTCAGGGGCCATAAAATACGCATAAGTACACTAAGTCATTAGCGTAGCATGGAGGTCTTG
>JARJDZ010001757.1:0-11007 GCA_030264555.1 Aleochara sp. GC000083
TTGGTACTTTTTTGCACATTTTCAAAAAAGCTTCAGAATTTTCAGGAAATGTTGTTAGAAATATCTGGGCACTAATTCTGAATGAAACGCAAAAAAAATCAGTCAAAAAGTCCCATTGCTTTTCGAGTTATGCAACTTTAAAGAATGTTGCTATTTTTGCAAATTTTTGAAAGACTATATAGACTTGGTACTTTTTTCTACATTTTCAAAAAAGGTTCAGGATTTTCAGGAAATGTTGTTAGAAATATCTGGGCACTCATTCTGAAGGAAATTCAAAAAAATCAGTCAATACGTCACATTACTTTTTGAGTTATTCAACTTTAAAGATAGTTGCTATGTTTGCAAAATTTTCATAGACTGTATATAGGCTTGGTATATTTATTGAACATTATCAAAAATTGTTCAGAATTATTACGAATTTGTGTTAAATACTTCCGGCAATTAATTCTGAATGAAACGCAGGGAAACTCAGTTAAAAAGTCCCAATACTTTTAAGTTATTCAACTTTAAAGATAGTTGCTATTTTTGCATAATTATCAAAGACGTCTTGGTACATTTTTGCACATCTCCAAAAATTGTTCAGAATCATTATGAATATGTTTTAAATACTTCCGGCCATTAATTTTGAATGAAACGTAGAAAAAACAGTCAAAAACTCCTTTCGAGTTATTCAACTTTGAAGATTGTTGCTATTTTTGCACATTTTTAAAAATTGTTCAGAATACGTAATATTGAATTTGCTGTATATGTATGCTAGTTGAAATTCTAACATGTTTCATAGCAACATTTCTATTAAATTATTTGTCGCATTTTAATTACACTGCAACGTGAAGGTTTAAAAACATCCACAATTAAGAACATCAACCTGTAGAGAGAAGATGTATTAAGCGAAAACCGAATGCATGACTAATAAGCAGCTAAGCATGGGTTAACAGGCATAGAATATAGAGAAAAAAATATAACCTAAGGGCACGGTGATTTTACGGAAAGCTAGTGAAAACTGCAAAGGATTCATCTGATGCCTGAATCCCATGAAGTATACAAGTGCAGAGAAGAAAGGATTTTCTAGACAAGGGTTGGTAATTACTGCGATTACAATGCAACGCTTAAAATGGCCAACAAACAAAAGGCAGATTAATTAGCAGGCAATATTTCCAGTCTCCTTTACTTTTCCCTTTATCGCTAGCATAATAATGCATCCAGTAACTTACTACAGTACTTCGTGTGATACCCCCGGAAATCTGGAATGCACAAATTCAATCTCAAATAATTTACATCTTTAGAATTGCCCGCTTTAAATTTCCATTAATATTATTTGTCCTTTTTACAGTGTTCATATTTGATTGATATTAATATGTCAAAATTTTGTTTCAAAATGCATATTGAAAAATACACTACTGCATTCTCAAAGTTGCAAACATAAATATACATAAGGCACACAAACAAAAGTTAATAGTTCGCCAGAGGAAACTTTGTGCAACTCACATTAAATGCATTATGTTCATACATTTCCATTTTCTGCTCGCATTCTTATGCACTCTAACGACGACGTTCGCATTTTCCAAAGTCTTCACGTACACTATAATAAACTAGGTTCATAGGGAACACTATATTCTCTTCAAAAATGTTTCTCCTTGCACCAGAACTTACATTTTCATGCAGTCGTTACTTTTTATACAATTTTGTTTGTTGTTTGAAATTTTATCGTCTTCAGTTGCAACGCAGTATATTATTGGCTTTAACCAAGAAAGTTTCGCACAATTGCTTGTAATGCATACGTTCATAACGTACTTTCATGCAGATCGATTTTTCAATGTTTATTCAGGAGATCCAACAACATTTATGTAATATATTTGTGCATTAGAGAAATTTTTGAGCTCCAAGGTCTTATATTGTTAATAAATTATTACGATCGTCGAAAACTGTGGAAAGTGCAAATTTTATTGTAATGGAATTTTGGCAATCCCAGCCATAATATTAATGCAATAAAGATTTTATTGAAGTTTCTTGGCAAATGTTGCCAATATAAGCAATAATATTAGTGAGGGAATAATGTCATTATGCTGCAAGTATCTCGAAAGCTAAAGAGGAAATTTGATTGCAAATTGCATTATTTTGAGCTACGTTCAGATCATCCTTGGTTTCACTTAATATTTCCGCATTATTCTTTCGCAATGAAAACAAACCTATTAGTAGATAGCGCAGATGGAATATTTTATGCATTCTCGAGATTTTCTTTCTATTAGGTAAAATCAACAGGATATTTCCTTGTTTACATATAGAGAACCCGCATTTTGTATCCCTGTAACACGTTACAGATCTTAAAGAAGAAGATATACTTACCAGAGTAAATACCCCGTACATTTATTGTGAAAGCGCATCGCATCGCATTGCAGATGAGACAGAAAGGTGACATATTAAATCCGACGTGGGTGCGTTTCCCTGCCTAACCACAGAAGCGAATTTCCCAGGAGATTCCACAGGGATTTTCATTCTTATGTTTTCTTATTACAAGGCCTATCACTGTTTCTCGTTCTCGAATTGTCTTATTTCCTCATCGACATCTGCCTTCTTCGAAGTCTTCGTTTTATGTTTCGGAAACATTACCATCATCCATGATAAAACAAATAATTAAATTTAAACCAAAGCGAAGATTGGCTGACCACATATTATCGTGAACGTATATTCTAATAGAAACTTTTTACGATCAACATTTTCAGCAAAATTTTATCGCTGTTTGAAAGAATATTGCGCTTGTTGCGCGCCAACTTTAATACGCTGCTTGCAACATTTTTAAAGTACAAACTTTTAAATTGAAATATATGATTTATTTATCTTGTTCTGCTTTCGACCGATACCCTCCCGCTTTTCCTCCACCCTCGCACTCTTTTATTTGATTCCACCGCCATTCATCTTTCCTCCGCCTGTAGCGGCGTTTAGTAAATTCCATTTTGAGGGGCCTTCATGCCAGTCCATTGCGTCTTCCAGGAAACCTGGATGCACCTTTTTTCCTTTCATATTCAACGCCTAGCAAACAGGGCGCTTCTTCTCCACTCTTCCTCCCCAATGTTTTATCCTTAAAGCAAGTCTTCTTGTAAATGCCAGCCTGTGCTCTGAGTGCTTTCCTGCTCTCAGCGTGAAGGAAGCGAAGAAATATGCAAACTGCGTATAATTTATTGCACCTGTTCGCTGAGCTTCTATTTCCTGCCGGTGCGCTTACACAAACAGGATTCAAGGAAGAATGCACAAGCTTCGTTCTTCCCTCTCCAATTAAAATCCTCCAGCAAACATTTTTTTTTTGCCCAGGACCAACCAATAATTTTTCGTAACGATTATGCAAACAGAAAAATTAAAAATATGCAGAAGCAGGTGATATGAGCAATTAAACTTGTCCCATCAATGATACACATGATAAGATTGATATAATTGAATGAACTAGGTAGTGCATTTAGTAATTACTCGATAGCATGCAAAATTTGGCCATAATACTAATGGAGATGCCATGCTGACATAGACGGATGATGGGCGAACATTTAATGACCAGTTCATTGAAATTCTATTGTGCATTCATCATCGAAGTGTTTATTTGCATTCGATTTGATTAGAGAATCCGTCTGATTGCAAATGCGCAATGCATGTTTAGTTGTAATGGATTGATCGTTATTGGTTGAATGTTTCACCATCGATAGTGGCGTTATTTACAGAAGCCCAGCATTGCATTTTCTTTATGTTGGTGTATATCACGTTTTGCGGTATTTGTTCGGTTGCGCTAATCGAACTTGCGGCTATTAAAAGAGAATTATTTTCGCATATCCAGCTGGCAGGCAATCGAGATTGTGCATGAAACACGCAACTTTTATGCGTTCGCATCAGCAAACGCATGTAATTTTATTTCGGAATGAAAATGAATGATACATTAATATTAATTATCGCAAAATTGCAAATTTATCGATGCAGCATGTCGCGCAAATTTTCTCCCAACGAACAGCACAATATAAATAAATATTTGCATTTATTTTCAGCTCTGTTCAGTGGCTGAAAAATGTTGCAATGCATTGGTGCATCATTTCAATTGAACAAATGGTTTTCTCTAGACGTGCATTCATTATTCATATTCGTTCGCGTGATTAGCATGTGAATCCGCTTGTTGTTTCAGTCCTGTGCGTAATAGCAATAATCTAGATGCCCCACAAATTGCACACAAACAAACACACAGCAAGCAAAACCGAATAGGACGAATGTGCATGCATGCGTGGTCCTTTATACCAATTCACTCAACCAGCAAACAAACAATGCATGTATTTAATGGACGACAATGCGACATTTAGCATCCCGCATTTAGAGATGTGCGATTGTCGCTGGCGCGCGTCGGCCAGAAAACACTTTCAGTCATTTGCATAAACAAGTTTCGCAATTAATTATGCTAAAACGTGTACTCATAATAATTCATCCATTCATCCACCGAAGTGAAGCTTACAACTAATGTCCACTCGAAACTTTTGTAACACGTTCGCGCATCGTTTCGGACATAAACATAGGGCTGATGTACGCATTAAAACTTGTGCAATTATATGAAAATCTCTGCCTGCCTGGCTAATAATCATCCAAATGCATCACAACCAACTAGTTGTCACAGGAAATTCGCAATGAATTCATGATACATTGAGGGATCTTTTGCAGAAAACCCAATCATTAAATTGAGTTTAGAGTGAAAGTTATAATGTTAGTGAAACATTCAGTATAGGACGATCAATTAGCCTGTCAAATCGTCCTTGAATGAACGACCAAAAACAAAGAATGATTATCTATGTTTAACTATAACAAGCATTTTGTAAATGAAATTTCACGAGAATGCTCATTGAAAATTCAAGTACAAATAGAACGAATGAATTATTACTAAATATCTACAAAGTAATAAATTTTTAGATCACATGACGTTGAACAAGAAAGGATAAACATTATAGTATAATAAATTTCAATGCAAATGGAATGGAAGATCCAGCAAATGAAAATCTGTTTGCACATGGAATTCAATTGGCAGAGTGAATATTGAAATAAATTCGATTCAATTTTAACAATGACACAGAAATGTTTCTTGTCAATCCAACTGATTGAACACAAATTGAAAACTTCAATTGCTTTAAAATTACTTATTACTTATATTTGTTGCTATTGTTTTGTACTGGTAATTACAAAAACGCTAAAAAACACTTAAAGTCTAATGACATTGTTCTTTCAACCGAAACCGAAATCAACAAATTTCTTGGGGGAAAAAATCCGAAAATCTATTAAGTATTGTTGAGTTGTTTAAGAGAACATTGTAATAAACCACCAACGCGATAATGATTCGACTACCATTACGACCATCCCCCATTGTACTTAGGACTAATACAGAAAGCAATAAAGGCACAAATACATTGGCCGCAAATAGAAAATCAGACGGAGGGAAAGTAAAAGCAAGTAGTTGTAACGTCTTAAAGATTTCCACTCGACCGCACACGGAAAGCTGCCCCCAGCCCTCAAGCAACTAACAACCGCCTCCAAAGCATTCGCCACGGGAATATTCGCAGACGTCCGAACGCAATGCAATACGAAGAAATGTAACGCCACGTTTCATAAATCCTTCTAATTTTCCATAACTACGAGGGTCTCCAACTTCTTCCGGAAGACATTTCCATTTTAGTGCCGTTTTCTTTGCTCCCTCTGGCAACAATAAAGAAAATCCATCGGAATTATCATCCAAGGATGGCATGATGGAATTCATTAAATGTCTTCGCAAATACTTGCGAATTGTTTCAGTAATCGATGTTAAGAAATCAAACTAAATTGTAAATCTTCAATGAAAGAAAAAAGGAGACGAAGTAAAAAAGAAGAACAAGATCTACAAGTTGATGGTAAGTTACCCTTGGTAAAAAACGCATCATGTCGTTTGGCATTTCTTGCTCTTGCTGCCTATTTCTTGCTCATTTCTTGGCATCATGTCTTCGCTTTTTGCACCAGTTCGCTTCATGACATTCTCATGCATACAGCAACTAACGCGATTCCTTGCGCTTGTTTTGCTACCCGGTGTTGGAAGCTCTCTGAACACGGGAGTAGATTTTCCCGAACAATGTGCATGAACTTCTTGTGCGACTCCCACACACAAGTTCGTATTGCGATTGTTTATGTAAGATGTTAGAAGGAACGACCTTTGCATGTATAATCCAGGGCGACTGGCAGGAAACTAAAAGTTGAAAGTGAAAACGGAATACACAACGTGCTCGCCTTTTCTTCGTGACACGTTGACGTTGACATACTTGGAGTGAGCAGCACGAAGACGCCGATTGCCAAACAGAAGAACATCAGAGGCGCGTGCGAGCAACAACAAGACGTCGACAACAACTTCCATCGTAGATGCATCGGACACGCTAATTAAACTATTCGTATAAACGCAAACGAGTAAAGTGCGCAACAATTAACAAAGTGCCAGTTTCGGTTGAAAACTGCACGCAGCCTTCATGCAAATTTAAAGCGATTTAGTTTTACAGCAATTAATTTAATTAAAATTGCCACTCTTTTTTATAGTTTAGTGAATTTAATTGTCATGAAATAGTTTTATTCTGGTAAAATAAACGTTTGGATAAAAATCTAGTTGCGAAATTTTTTATGTCACATGGAAATGTGCAAATGTGCGAAATTGCAATTCCAAGGTGGGCAAACGAATATTTCGTTTCGTTACAATAGCGCGCACGTCGAGAACAATAAACCAACGAGTAGATTGGACTACGAGTACGAATCGAAATTAATTAAACTAATTTCACGAGGTTTCCAATTGAAAATTTAATTGCTTTCCGCGTTTTCACATCTGAATTGCGTTTGCTTTACAATTGCGAATGGGCGCCTCGTTTCGCGCATATTCTGATTTTGCATATTTGGCTTCGTTTGTTCACGTTTGTTTATTATTTCATATTACTCGTCGTAATTATTTAATTGAATAAAGAATTGACTTGAAAGAAATTCAAGGAGGGTCAAGACTTTTAATTAAATTTTAATTAATTTTCCAGCTGATGTTAATTAATTTCAATCAATTCGTTGCCGTTGTATTTGGTACCGAATAAAAATTACAATTTGAAGAAAATATCATTTGCCTCCCCTTTCATTTCATACAAGTCGATATTGCTAGTTGTAACGCTGTCACTTACAGAGCCTATAATTTAAACTGCCAGTGCTGTGCACGATCACAAACATTTCCTTCTCTCAAATTCATTCCGCAGCCAACGTATGGTACAACAAACAACCTCCACCTTTGTACATGAATTATATGTCTGCATGATGTCCTCAATCTGCAGCACATGTCCCTATTTGATTGCATTTATCGATAAAGTCCTAGAAAGGGTATAGCAATGCTTTTAATGTTGTCCTCTTCTCTGAGCACCCGTGTAATAATTGCGTTCGTACTGGGACATTCTTGTGGCATTACTCCTGGTTGATGATGATGTCGCGTTCGTTTGTATGCGAGCAATTTAAAACTGATTGCCTGCTTTGTTTTCAGGACTCGGCATGAGGTCCTTCTGTCAGATGCAGACAAACCAGTATCAGGATAAAAAACATGTCCATGTTGAAATAGAGGACAATTGCTACACGTTACATTTTAGAATGGAATTGATTTGTCCTTTATTTAAACGGATTGCATTTTGGGAAACCATTTTCATACTTCATTGCTTTGTAGCTAGTTTCTGAATTTGATTGCTTTGTAACAATGATTTCAGCTAAGACAACCATAAAAAGTACTTTTTTGACAAGGGCAATAAAATGAAGCACATGAATTTTGTATTTTTCATTTGGAAAAATGAAGACATAGGAAAAATTTATGCCGATAATAAAGCCTCCCCTATTCCTCATCTTTCAGTACCCTGGTTCTTCGGTTTCCTTGCATTCAACTCCAGCAAATGCAATAAAGTGCACTTCTCTCCTGTCCCCACTGCATTTTCCAGCAAGGTGTTCTTGCTGCGCAGTGATATGATAACAACGGCCCCCTTCATAGTATCCTGTCCTTGGTGCTGCTTAAATATTTGCACCTTAAATATGCTGAATATTTCATTGCATCGACTTGATAAAGCGCTGGGCGCCTTGTGGCGGTTTGCTGCATGCATACAGAATGGAACTTGCCACCGAAGGAGAATATTGGGTATTAGCCAGAAGGTTCGCCAGCGCGAAACGGCCGTGAATAGAAGGAGGACATGCGCCATTCCTTTGTACACCTACTACAATTCTGGTTTCATATTGATAAGACGCCTCGGTAGCAATATTGCATGAAGAACGCGCACGCATCGAGCAATAACTCACTGTGTGGGTATTTGTGATTTATTATTAATGGGATTCCATTAGGCAACGAACAATGGCTGCTGCTGGTCGCACTTTCATAGGCCAACAAACATCAATTGCATGTACCTTTCGTAGTAGCAGATGTTTTAGCAACATTTTTGCACATAACTTACAACGACACTAAATTGGCAGAGTAAAATTAGGCAAATCTTCGTAATTCTGGTAATAACTCTGTCCACAGGCAATAACACTCATCATTTATTTAATAATCCCTGCCTCATCCTCATCTAGTTCTTATTAACTTCCTGTTCCTATTTTACGAATATCCTGTATGAGTAAATTCGTTATAAATATCCTCGTTTGACTTTTAGCGTTCTGTGAACGTAATGCTTCTGATGGCTAATAACCCAACGCAGAAACACTCCGTGATGTATCACCATAAAGTGCATGTGTTTTGAAGTACGAAATCATTTTCCATGATTTACGAGAATTTCGCCAACATTCGACTAAGCGAGTGCATTACATCCGCATGTCGTTTTGATCCTGTTGCTTCTCGTTGTCTCAGACTTCCTCTCTCATACCTTCACCGCCGTTTAATACTTCAATTCATACCTTGAAATACGCGCATAAAGGAAAAAAATTGTGGGATATGCAGAAATAGCAGAATTTGCACAGAAACGCAGTAACCATCAAACCCAATAAGTCCAAAACCTAACGGATTCACTTCGTCTTCAGACTTCTTAGGCTCCTCTCGCAGTGGCGGGTGGGTGGATGGTGGATCACGTATGAAGTGCACCGATAAAATGCGTGTGTATAGTCGTATATCATGAATATCATGAGCACATATGTGCACCGTTCGTTTTGTTCTGTTTCGACGATCGTAAATCTATCAAACGGAAAGCCGCCACCGCTGCCGCCTCCATTGCAATAGCATTTCCTCTCGCTTGCAGCAATTCGAAAACGTTCCCCACGTACGAACACGCAGAATTGCAGATTGCACCCGCCCTGCTATAATAATCGCTACAACATTCTGAATTTCCAGTTAGTAACACGAATTTAAATTGAACCAACTTCGGATGAAATTTCATTAAAAAACTTTCCCAAGAAACTTGACGCTTGATGACAACATCCTAATTAACAATCATTTCATTTTGTCGACAAAGTAACTCGGAAAAGAATTAATTAATATTTCCGAGGAATTGTAGCGCTGCTTCATTTGGAAACTTTCCTCGAAGTGGCGCTAAGAATAGACGCAAATTACACCGAAATATTTGGACTGAAAGAATTTTGACGTTGAAAAGCTCGGAACAAGTGGTTCAATGACTATTTTATTGGAAATTTAATATACTTTCAATTACCGTTTACAGATTTGCGAATTTCGAACCGGAAATGCTATTGGCCTTGTCGTCAATTTGATTAATACTAATACTGTATAATGAATTTTTATATTATCTATATACGATTTATTGTCATGGTTTTCTCGAAAACCGAAAGCCCAATCTGAATGGTTCATAAATTATTTTATTAGAAATTTAATGTATTTTCGATTGCCGGTTAGATATTTGCAAATTTCCACCCGGAAATGCTATTGGCTTTGTCGTCAATACGATAACAATAATATTCTTAATTTTCAGGTATCTTCAGTGTTTTCTCAGCAACGAGAAGCCCGAATCAAATGGTCCAAAGCCTATTTTATTTTAAATTTAATGTACTTTTGATTGCCGTTTAGAAATTTGCGAATTTCGAACCGGAAATGCTATTGGCCTTGTCGTCAATTTGATTAATACTAATATTTAAATCTAACGTTTTTATACTTTCAATGATTCTTGGTTAACCAAAAGCCCGATCGGTGCGATTCAANAAAAGTTGTGCTACTCGCAAAACGATAATATTTACATACGCAATGACTTCTCGGGGCTGAATAATTCTTCTGGTGTTGTTGTATTGCTGCAACGGGGGCGAACGGCAAGCAATCGTAAAATTAATTAAAATGAGTTCGGTTTAAGGCTGTAACGCATGCAACGTTGTAAATGTCATCTTATACACCTCGTAAAACAAGTTGCGAGCGTTCGCTTGGTGCGGCAACCAAGACGCCAAAGATTTATACGATTATTTGTTGAAATTGCACATAAAATTTGTTCCATTGGGCGTTTATGGTCGCGCCGAGTTTGTTGCCCGCCAGTTCTTGCTTATTGCCCCCGTGGACACCGCACTAGTGCGTCTGTCTTTTCGGCTCATTGGATTCTAGAATCCAATGAGCCGAAAAGACATCAGCGAAACACGTCAAAAACTTCCCTAAGATTTAGAATTTTGCAAGTTGGAGCTAGACATAACAAAAAGTTTGAAAGTGGATGTTTATCGATGACGACAGATGCATGAAAACATAGGACTTCTTAGGAATTAAGCTACTTTTAGTTAAGCCTACTTAAATAATACGAGAAGTCTTCGTTGTTGAGAAATAAGTCAACTTAGGATAAAAATAAATTTACGATTGTGTTGGCATTATAAGTGATGAGTTCTCAGACAATAAATTCTAATTAGAATCCTTCCAAAGGCGACATCGTAATTGTAGAGCTACATGGTTAATTATTCTTGAAGAAGTTTAAATAACATGAGAAAACATGTCAATGATAAAATTGTTTTTCACTTCCAATTTCAAGGAAGTAAAAATGCTCAAGAAACGAAGTGATTTTGTATGCAAAG
>JARJDZ010001759.1:0-15904 GCA_030264555.1 Aleochara sp. GC000083
GGCACGCGCCGCGCTCCACCACGTCGCTGCTGCTGCTGGTGGTGCTGTTCGCCGTCCCCGCCGTCCCTGCAACACAGACAAACGATGTATGACTGCTGCTGCGCGCCTCAACGTCTACCGCGAATGGTGCGATTGGCGACGGCGAATTCGCCGCCGCCGCCGTCGCCACCGTTCGCCACCGACGGCACCCCGATTCGGGTTTCTCTCGATTCACCAGGAGGCGCGTGGTGCTTGTAATCACCACAAGTTCGTTCGGGAGGTTGCCTCGCCACGAAACCGGCACCCACAACCACCATGCGCCTCAGCTGTAACGCTTTCATACAAATTGGTGTTTGATGAGTTTCAAATATACACTCAATTTTATGCAATCAAGGGAAAATTCTATTGCGGCCATATAGGAATATATGACACTCTGCTAAAAATGAAATATTTTTGCTCCAATACACGCAAATAACGGATAAGTATAACATGGTTTTTTGGGGAAAACATTACACTTTTCAACTATGAATGCCACCACAAGTTTAGGATAAGGTAAAGAGATATACGAACAAATCCATTTTAGGGCAGATTATGTAAAATTGTACTTGTACCCAGTGGCGGATTTCCGCACAGGCGCAGGAGGTGCGCGCCTGGACCCAAAGGGGCCCCCAAATCCAGAAATATTTCCCCGTATATCATCAAATGATAGACTTGTGGGACCCCAAATGTGCTCCAAAATTCAGTTGCGCCTCGGACCCGAAGTTGGCGGTCCCAAAATCTAATTATCCCCCGGGCCCCGCTCCTCCTAAATCCGCCACTGCTTGTGCCAAATTTTAGATTCAGGGTAAGAATTAACAATTAATTTTAAAATTTCTTTGCTCCATTTTTCTCCAAATTTAATTACATATTAAGTTAAGCCAGATGTTTTGCGATTAATAATATAATTTAGTAATTAGATTGATAGAAGTTCAAAATTGTTGTACACTGGGACTAGTTGGAACAAAATTTTGAGGTATAACATGATAGTATTAGTGCCGTCATCTCCTGAATCAAAGCCCCTGTGTTATACAATGTATAATATCATGTTGAGATGTCTTTTAATATCCGCTTCTGTAATAATAAGTATGAGCTGATCAAAAAAGTCACTTATATACAGTAAGTCAAATTTTTGATCTATGCCCTTTTATCTTACATATTTTGTTATACATAAAAAGAATAACGTGTATGAAAACTTAACAAAATTAATTACAGGCGTTCAATTACCTGCTCACACCTGCGTATATTTTGAATGTTTTCTCAATAAATATCTGAAATTTAACTGACTAAAACGCATTAGGATTTGATAGCTGTCCTGTTTAGTATTCCAATATCCCGTTTTATTAAAACTGGTTTCAAACTTTCAGGTTAATTGCCAGTATAATGTTTCCTGTTATTATTTCTCAAATATTATAAAATATAGAAAAGGTGTATTGTTGTTGATAAAAATGCAAGAAATACAGTACAAATGTACCGAGATTTTGATTTTTTGTTGCAACCTACCCCACTAACTCTTACAAATAAGCCTGAAGCGGCTGTTTTACGAAGAATTGTTACAATATTTATATGTTATGAAATGTAATTCCAAAATGGCGCAAACTCTATTTTTTACAATGAAATTAAATTCCTCAAAATTTTCTGAAATGACCTTCATGGCTTCATGAAAATTAAAACCAATTAATAAATTTAATCCGGGAATTCATTATTATATTATATATTATTAATATATGAATTTCAAAGATATTATTTATCTTTATTTTGAGTAAGCAAGATTGGAGATTAATATATTTAATCCCAGGATAATTTGATCTTGCTTATAATAGTAAACAATAATATTATATTATTTAGTATATGTACAAAACAACAACACGTGAACAAAAAAGAAACACTGAAGTGGCTTTGGAATAGAGAAATTGTGATGATAAACATATATAACAAGAGTATTTGTTGTGTGTTATAAAATAGCTAATGAAATTGTTAATATAGTGTAAAGCAAACCACAGTTTTGATAGCTGAATTACTTAAAAAGTTTTCAATTTAATTTTGAATTCTAGAATCTTAATATTCGTACCTATTTTCTTAAATTTAAAAAGTAGTTTGCTATTTGCAAGCAGAGTTATATAGTACGTCACTTATTTGGCATGTATATATTCAATTTTAATTGCGAATAATAATATGTTCTACATTACATGCTTTCGTATGATTAAAGCTATTTATTCTATGCACATTTGATTATGAGTCAATATTAACCAATATGCTACTCTTGGGTAAATTTATTCGAATTATAAGCTTACGTCCTCTTCATAACAATAGGTATTTAACCTTATTACAAACATTCTATTTTGGTATGATAATACAAGTATACTTCAAACGATAAGGGTTAGAACCAAAGAATATCGTCTGTGCATCAAAACTAGGTCTGTTTATAAGTGTATGATCTCAGCGACCCGATATGAAAGCCGGACGAAGATACATCTATGTGGGCACCGGAAATTGTGTGTAAAATTGATAATTTACAATTTCCTCAAATAAGATAACTAAATAAATTTGGTAAAAAGCATGGGAAATTGAACATATCCATTCTAAATATAACATTGTAGACATAAACATAGTTGGCTTAAATATATAAAATTTGCACATACTATCTGGCCTGGAATACCTAATAATTATTTATGCATCATAAGAATTAAGTGACGTTTTGTTCCCGAGACTGTAAGCAGGAAAGGAATCAAGTAGTCCTTTATTCTTGAGATGCATACAAAATTTTCCGCCTGATCCTCAAATGTTGCATTAAGTTTATAGAAATAAACGATTTTAGATTGTATTAGTTGTATATTATCTGGTAGCTATGGTGCGTCATTGATTAATTTATTTAATTGGTTTCCGGTGCCGATACTTTATTGGCTAGGGAATAAAGTAACCCTTTATTAACTGATTTTCTACCATAATATAAGACTTGTAACACGCAGTTATGAATTGATTTTCTACATATAATGCTAATTATATATGTGCAAAGGATTCCAGAATAGTGATTGGTCTGCCATCATCAAAAAGACCTAAGATGATCTTCACATCTGAAGCGCAAACATTGTATAATAATTACAAATTAATTAGGCCTCAAATGCTGATTTGAAAATAGATATATAAGTTGTGAAATAAGACTTAACAATTTTTCATTTTAGTGCGGAAATATTAACCATACCGACACGTGGTATTGATCATTATATTTTTGAATGATAAAATTACAAACATCTGGTTATCATTTGCACGAAACATAAAATATGCTGACAAATTTTTATATTAATAACTCCGTTATTGTAATTAAAAAATATATTCCGTAAAGAATCTTAGGAACAGGAGGAAAAGTGTTTATAATGATCTAATTTATAGAACATAGATTTCGGCAAATCAAAAGGTTATTATTATTATTTATTTATCTTGTAGACAAAAGGTTAATTTTCTAACAATTTCGAAGTTTACGAGTAACTCTTTATTATGGATTCGGAGAAATATTTCCCTTTAGCAATTAACGCTGTAAATAATTACTTGATTAATAACATGTTGATAGACGAATTACGCATAACAATAGAAGGAAAGAAATAATATTTCACTTATTGTTCAAAATTGATGCATTACGACCAATGTGCGATAAGAAACTTTAATGCATGCCTCTATCGCAAATAGGTACGAAAAATGCACTGATAGCATATTTTCAGTTGATGTAATCCATTAGACTTTGAAAATTCCAAACGTCACCATAAATTTTAGCATTCCTTTAAAAAAATAATTTGTTTCAATTTTCCACTCAACAATCGTCATTCTATACTAATGAGATTAGTCGTTTTTTAAGGAATAGGAACAAAACGCCTAAAGAAGAAGCGTAAATAAACGAAAATGAGAAATTAACTAATGTTTATATTGTATACATGATGTGAAACACGGCTTTTCGAAACTTAAGAGCACTTTGAAACAGTGAAAGGCTGCAGAAGCTTGAAGAGACCACTCAACGCAATAGGAGCAGTCATCATTCTTCATTCCTTCCGCCCTTCATTTCGTCTCTGAATTCAGATTTTCCTCACGTTGACAACCATTTCGGAAATTATTATTTCATTCAAAATTTTCCAGCACCTGTTGCTAGGAAAAACGTTGCAAATATTAGTGCATGTGCATAGAACGTAAAGTACTAGAATAATGTGTAATTAACAAATATATGCTTGGATTTTAAGGAAAAATGTTGTACATATTTTACTTGTTGGTAGAATATTTGACAATTTTCAGTTAAAATGCAATCAATATTGGCTATGTAAAATAGAAAACATGAAATATCTTCGATAATCCAAATTTTCGTTGCCGTACAAAAATTCTAGTATGGGAATTGTTTTAAAAGCAATTAAAATGCAAATTACCAATTAAACAGAAATATATGAATATTAAAGTGTAACCTAAAATTATAAACGTATAAAATTAAAAATGAAACAAGCAATAACCTTAACGATTATACTGTTATAAACGCACTCCCGTGATTAATTAAAGAAGCAATGAAATGTAAATATGTTGATTTGATTGCAAGCTATAACTACTAGTTTCAAGGAGCAATATTTTAAGCTGAAAGTCTCAATTATTCGTCAACGTATATGTATGGCGAATTCGTGCACGCGTTTGATTGTTATTTTATTTTATTGCAGTGTTAAGTAGCTCGGTAAATGTTAAATAAACGTTTAGTAATTAGATCGATGTATAAAGGAATAATTTTTATTGCATTGAAAATGTGCTTTTTGCAGAAATTTTTAGAATATTTAGTTTCAATAGAAATGATAGGAAGTACAACAATTTTTTCTCTCACACATTATAATAACAGTATATTTTCTGGGAAAATTTTTGACAGAAAATCTTAAAATGCAATGAATAAGTAAAATTTAAATAGAAAATTGTCATACATAATTTCTACTACCCCCCATATTTCGATGTTAAAATAATTAACACATGATAAAAATTCGTCGTTTATAGTATGAATCCAATAGATAAATCTAGCAAATTTTTCAATCCCGCGTAATACATTAATTATAATCTGTATAAGATATGAGCAATTAACCACCCAAAAATAAGATTGATCAATAATAAATATAATTCCCATTTATATGTTCTCAATTCTTAGAATCTCCGACAGTGCCGCATTTACATAAACTAATTTTAATTTTATAATGAATTCAATAAATTAGAAACATCTTCAAAGCATTATAATACAACGAAATAAAAACAAAAGAAAACCGCAGTGCTGAAAGTTTAATGAAGTGGAATTTGGTAAAATCTGATATGGCAGTGTTAAAACCATTAAACAAGAATCTTACTTGTATTCTTTAAATTACTAATTATTAATTTCGCCATTGTACATTATTAATAATACCTATTCTCCCAGCAATTTCTTCCAATATTTCTTTATTTGGCATATTCGAAGAAAGTAATCGTCTCTCATACTTTATTAAATTTGCACCGGAAATTGGTTCCGTTATTTAATCATTTTCTAGCTCACCAGGAGCTGAAAGTTAGCCCGCGGTATTCTAACAAGTAGCTTCAACTTGAGATTTAAAATGTTCTTACCTAAATAATAAAGCCCATTGGACTGCAGATTAATAATGCCGCATATTTACCATGTTGGAATCAAATTGAATAATCCATAATGTTAATATTAAAATATAACATTTAAGAGGCGGAAAAACTCCGGTTGGTAGCCTTTTGATTGCTGTTTGACAATAAATCTTATTATTAATACTATTATTACTTTTACCATGCCAAATCCTCAAAGAATAGTTGATATGATATGCAGTTGTCACAATAACAAAGTTAGACATTATAATTTTTATAAGGAACGATACTATGCAAATAGTATGTCTTAGCAATTAAATTATATCTAGTTTGTTTCACTTCATATGCTACCAAATTTTTCCTATATCTCGATAAAAAAACTTATTTATTCGTTCACACTGATTAATCCACTGATTGAATAAATAATTATTGAGTGACATAATAGATAATTAAATGTAAGACATGCAGTGCACTTAAACGTACAACACAATTGTAAATATACACCGGTAACACCGAATATATTTAAACTATAATTCGTATAATTCATAGAATTTATGACAATTCCCAGTATAAAAGTTACAATATAGGATACATGTATTTACTGGTCATGGGAATGAAATTAAAAATAATACGTACTAATTGTTAATGACCACTAAATTGTCAACAATGACACTCTGTTTCAGACTGGTCAGTCGTAAGACGTTGATCTGTACGATAGCGACACTCCGTCCTCTAATCACTCCATTATTCTGTACACGTTTAAATAAGCATTGAACGAAATGAGATTCTGCACGAAAATTTTCACCACAGGCGGCACACAGCACATCAACACGACCGATTGGAAACTGTTCGAAATCGTAACTGAATCGAATAATACAAAAGTCACTTGTCGTTTGTTGTGCGGTGGACGACCACGCTCGCCTCTAATTGACAACGAACGCCGCCGAATCTCGTTAACTCGCCGGCCGGTTTAAACTGAACGTGCATTGGATCTCGATGGTGATCAAATGAATCGACATAAATGCAAATGCCTGTGTGGATTTTGCTTCGACTTCGAGGCATAAGTCCGTACCTGGTCATCTGATTGCGTCCTTCTCCAATCCATATGACCGAGAATGAGAAAAGAAAGTCTGATAATGCTAGCTTGTTTGTATGCGTGGAACGTATTGTCCGCTGCACATGGCATGGCTATTCCGGTTCTATGTCAGATACCTAATATTCGTCTCCCATTATGATGTAATCTACACAATGGTATTTTATCAGAAAGGGCCCATCGAAAACATGCTATTCACAGATTGTCACCGACCAAGTCATTTTTCTTCCCACTGGACAACGTTTACTTTGGAAATCACCTTTCGAAAGTTGCAGTGGTCAAATGAGGATGGTTTGAATGTAACTAATTTGTGTTAGTTTTTGATATAGGCTGGTAGATGTCTAATTAATTTAGTATTTTTAAATTTGATTTTAGAACATATTTGCCGGTTTTGAGTTAGGAAATGAACTACAAACCCAATCCCTCAAAACTTTTAGAAAATATTTTACTGATTTATTACGAGATTTTAGGAATGATAGCAACATTGTGTTTGAAGCAGTGCTTCGAACTGATATTTTTTCGTTCCGGTTTTCATTGCGGTTCAACTTTTCAAAAATATATCGGTTCAGTTAAGACTCACCCATGAAACTCAAATAAATATAGAACTCTCGCACATGATTTCTTAGCTGTTTCTCAAAGAGTTTGTTACTGAAATCACGCCGGTAAAAATTGTAAATACCAGACGACCTTTTTCTATAGTATAGTGAAGTGTGTGAACAAATAATAAACACTGGTAGAACACATTTTTTACATTTGTCTAAACCCAGAGTATCCAGAGTATTACACAATAATTCGTACAATTGTATTGTCTAAAGTTAACAACTTTAGTAAAAAGGTCAAATGTGCTTTAGATTGCTAATTTCACAAAAGTTCCTTAATACGTTGAATAGTTGGTAGTACTTAAATTTCATGTTCCTCCTATATTGAGCCAATAGGTGTTAAGGAATCGGATTTATTCAACGGGTGTGAAACACAATTGTGACATTTAATCATGATTAGCTAAATAATGATCATTAAAGATTTAGGGAACGTTTGTGTAACCGGGCATAATTGTTTGAATTGCATTCCCTGATTTAAGTAACCCACAAAGTACAATATTTTTATATTTCACATACAGAGGTATTGAAACTTTTTTTCTTTCGTAGATCCCATATCAGGTCTTTCAGTTTTAAATAGACTCATGCTATTCACTTATTAGAAATATATAAATTCTCAAAAGTAGTAAAGTATACTTATGCATAATGTAAAAAAAGTAAAGAAAAAAACATTGATTGTTTTAATATTATTTATTAAATTTATAACAAAATATAAACTATACCATGAAATAAAAAAATAATAAGCAAAAAAAATCAAGTCATTAAATAGGAGGAATGAACATAAGCGCAATTATCAATTTTTTGCAATAATTTAGTCATCTGCTTTAGGACTCGGTATTGACCACTTTTAGAATCACAGTTCTAGAGGATAACATTTTAAGAATATTTTGTTAATTATTTCTGTCTGTTAATTTTTTGTAAACTGGTGTAGCAACCATGGATGCATGGATGCATGATGCATGATGGTGGAATTTTCCATTAAAACAATTAGAAACATTTGTCAAATATTTCTAATATGCCATAATTACCACCTTCGAAATATAAGGGTATAATTTTTATAGATCTGAATCTTGCTGAAGAAAGCAATGTTCAGGATTATCGCTTGTAACAACTAATTGAATGAACGTATTAACTATATCTATTTTTTAGATATAATATGAAAGCTTCTTTAGGCAATTCAATCATTCAGTAAAATCTTATTCAAAGGGTATTGTCGCAAATATAAGTAAATATCTTGAAAATAGGGTGCTATTATAAAACGAATTCCAAGGTCAAGATATTACTTCTACAAATGTAGGAAACAGAAACCTCCATCATCTTCTCGAAACACCCAAATAAAATTGTTTTCCTTGTAGCTTGAATAAATGACTGCCCCAGATTTCATTAACATATATCTCCATATAATTTGCTGCAAGCTTTCCTGTAGTATACCATGCTCGCTTGGAAGCAATTCATAAATCAGTTTGACTTTATTCCGCAGTATACATACACATTTATCTGAGAAAATAAATGGCAGTCATATTGATGATTCTTCATATGCCTAACACATTTACATTTTACATTAAATTTATTTATTCATTTTAATGTTAATAGCACGATGAACTTGAATTTAATTTCATTCGGTATACTGTATATGCATAAAATCATATAGGATGCCATATGAAATTATGACTTCGGTCGTTCAGAAATCAATACCGGTCAATAACACACCGCATTTACCTTTGATTCAGTACGGGTTATGGATAGATGAAAACATGGAAACAAGTTCAACAAAATTCTGACCTCTGTGAAGCAAATATTTAGATCAACCCACATTCGTGCACCATGAGCGTCGAAACCTTGTTCTTGTTATAAATTTCCTATCAGAAGAATTTACTAACGTTATTACAGTCCCAACTTAATCAAAATTTGAATGCAACTTTTGATCAAGTAATAACTTTATCAAGAATATTTCTCAAATACCTCATTTTTGGTAAATTATCAGTTCTGTAATTATTATTAATTATAATTTTAAGCTGTTTCTAATTGTAAAAATGTACATATTGTGATACCTCCTGGTAGATTCTAATTTTTAATTTTGGAACAAATTTATAAATATTATATTATTTGCATAAGTTAAAATTTCGCAATTAGAATATAAATGAAATGAATATGATTTAAATATATAAACAGATGTAATCATTTGAAGCAAAAAAGTTGCAAAGCTTATTATCCGAATAATGATGGTATGAACAATAATTGTGCTTGCTTATGAAATAAAAAATAACATCAACGCTCCTCAGATGCGGAGAATTTGCAATGGTATGGAAATGTACACTAACAATGTCCGATTGTGACATTGATTGTTATAACAAATTGACAAAATGTACGCAAATGAGTCTGCTACATACTGGATTTCTCATTAAAGCGAACAGCATCCATGTTGTCGATTAAACGCACGCTGTATCCTCAAAATGATTAATACACGATATATTCTGGAGATAAACAATTTCGACCAATATTCGCAAATTAAATGAATAAATTAAGCGGCCAACATGGACTCTTGCCGCTCACAGCATACACACGCTTACTGCTGGCGAACGCGATGATTAATTTGTTTGCTTACTAATTAATCAAAAATGCATTTGCACGCATCGAATATTTCCATTGCCATGCTAAGCCGAAAATGAATCAAAATTCTTCGAATCTATACGAGAATTTTATGATTCATTTATCTTCATTTTCATTAGGCGATGTAATTAATTGATTACATGTCTATTATTTGTGTTGCTTTTCTACATTGGTGCGTTGGCACACGAAATTTGTAAAGCCAGGATAAAAACTAAATTAAAGTATTCAAGAAATCAACAACGCTTTTTCTTTCTGTTTTCATCGTTTTATTTTCATTTATAATGACGATAGTCATCAGCGATATGTAGATAACTTTGATTCCACTCCTATGCGACAGAGAATCTGATGTGATGCCGGTAACATAATGTCGGTCATGGCCTTTTTCCACTGTTTTGATTCTACTCGCTTGTTTTTACCTTATGGGTGCAATATTCAAATGGCGTTTTTGTCGGCTGTATGAGAGCTATTTCTGCCAGCCTACCCCTGAAGTTTGAGGTCAAACTGCAGGTCTTACTTTTACCTAGACCCAAAAAATACGTCTGATGTGTACCCCACTATGGACTTAGTTGCAAGTTTGTACTTGCAGAACACATTGCAAGGCGCTTATCTACGTTCCTAAGTTTTATCGATTTGACTGGCTGTGGCAAACTCTTAAACTCAGGACTAACTCATTAATTTGGGTTTCCTTAATTTGCTAACGGCTCAATAAACATTCACCCTACAACAGCGTCGGGTATACATCGCTAACAGGGAGTAATACAGGGATTCCGATTCGAATTCTAAGGTTTATGAGTTAGGGGGTGATTCGCAGCAATTAAAATTAAGCGTAGCCTGTTAAGTTAGTCTAAACTATGCCCCCCAAACAAAAAGAGCAACAGAAAAAAAGGCTGGAATAATTTTTGATTGGATATTTGCTACGGTTTTTGATGTTAGACCACTGGTAGCGCCATCCATTGTGGCCTCCTCTAAGTTTTTGCAGTAAACTCGCTTTAACAGGTTACGCTCAGATGTCAGGACGTGCCACTTGAAATTCGAAAATATTCTCTCAAAATTGCAATGTATGTTTGAAAATACGACTAATGTTAAAAAATATGCGGAAAATGTAAAAAAATAATCATAAAATATTTCCTCCCGTTATACATATTAAGAGGTATTTTCATAAAATTCTAGATTATATTATAAGTGAGAAATGTAAAATTATAAATGAATGATACACGAATTTCACGAGTTTATTATGGCATTTCGCACACTTGTAATATACGACATTTTATCTTAGTGGAGAAAAGTTGATACATTGTTCCAAGAAGCAACAAAATCCTAAATTACTTCCACAATTTTTGATATGACATTTCAAATATCACAACAGAATTTCGTTTGAGCTGGCACATTATGATTAGTTTTGCCAAATTTTAAAATCTTGATATCTTAGTGACAATAGCACTTTATTTTGTGAAGTGTCATTCATTTCTCCCACTTGTAGAAAAATAGGTATTCATTTTTTCCACTTGTAGAAAAATGTACATCACTGATTTGACAGGTGAAAAATATTCATTTTTTGTCACTAAAAACACGTATAGGAAATGCAACATTATACACTCCAGTAAGATAAAATACATAATTACACGAATTATTTTTATTACACTTGTACAAATGAAAATACACTTTTTAAAGGGACTTTATCGCTACTTATCATATTAGTATTTTGATTACATAGGCTTCATATGTTTATGTAGGTTAACAAATGTAATGTTCCAAAAGTGGTTAGCGATTTCGACTTGTTCCCTATCCCAAGTTTTAGTATCAATATGTGCACGTGCTTGACAGTCGTTTTGATTTCACACTCGCACTTACTCGCACTTGTCCGTGTATAAGTATCAGTATTTCCTTTTTATTTACTGACACTTAATAACTGTTTCCTTTCTGAAATTGGTCTCAGAAGGACTATAAATAAGTTTTGCAAATTAGATAACGGATTTAGTATGACTGAAGTTCAAAATAATTCGTTCAGTATAATTACAGGACAGGAAGGTCTTTTGTCACAATTATATGTAGATGACTAATAATATTTGATTTCATAATGGGATAAACCAAACAGAAAAATTTATTATATCACACGACGGTAGCAAAGATCAATTTCTGATGAAATGTATGTTGAAAGTGAATAAAATATATCGCTTGAAATTGCGTCTGGATTTCTCTCTCGCGAAATTCTTTAATTCCGAGGGAATAGTAGATTATATCATAATTTTGAGAAATTCAGTGAAAGTTATAAGTTAGTGAAAGAGTTTAATCACGAGTGCGATAACACGAATGATATTCAAATTTAATGAGTTTATTATGGCATTTCGCGCACGTGTGATATCCGGAATTTTAACTTATCGATGAAGAATTTATAAATGGTCCAAAAATCAGCAAAATCCAACGTTTCTGTCAGAATTTCTGATTCTTTCTAACATCAACGCTTCTGTGAGGAGCTTGATTTTGATGTATAATTTCACGCCGTTCAATTGTTTTCTGTGAATATCATAATAATAAGCCTGCTTGATATTGATATCAATTGATAATTTAACTGATAATAACTTTGTAATATTATTGAAAATATTACATGTGATACATGAAATCAATCTAGAATTTTATCCTCTTTCGAATGGAGTAAAAAAATATGGGGTGTTCCATTTAAAAAAAAACATAACTTTGGTCTGTATCTTTTTTGTTTGTTGTTCTTTTGTTTTTCTGGATAAATATTTTAAAACTAGAGATTAATATCAATAAGTGTGCCAAATTTCATCAAGAAATTCTGATAAATGAAGAAGATAAAGGGGGTGGACACGATAGCCGAGACAGCCTGTATAATAATTTTGAATTTATCACAATTATAATATAATCTACTATTGTCACTAAGGTAACATACAGGCTGTTTCAGCTATCGTGTCCACCCGCCTTCATCTTCTTAATTTATCAGAATTTCTCCCTGAAATTTGGCACGCTTTACCATTTATCATTCATTTCTTCCACTTGTACATAGTATTGTTGCCAAAGCAACGTTAACAATAAGTGAACATATAGTAATTTTATCATAATTTCTCCTTAATTTTTCGGGTGTTAAATGGTGAGGGACGAATGAAAGTTTAATATATTACACGCTGCGAAAGCATCTTTCAGGTCCTGGGAGGTTTAACTAGCTTCGGTTGGGCTAACGCTTCGCCTCGGCCATTATCTCAGACAGAAAAGTAAGCTTTCACAGCTTCAAATGAAAATAACTATATTAAATAAAAAAAATATAGTTACTAGTAAAATATTAATTACTATTGAATATGAAAGATTTCTGCGCCTGTGCGGAAATCCGCCGCTGTGTGGAAGTAACAAAGTTTTATCAAACTATGTCCTATCAGATGGATTATAGGAAAATGCACAACTCAATTCTCAATTATTGAAAAAGTAATTTTGTAGGTATATTTGCTTTTCCATAAATACAACTATGAACTAAGCGTCTAGCGGGTCAACTATTTTAGCGGCAGGGCGAAAATCGATGCTTCCATTGATTAGTCGCGTACGGACGCAAATCCTACCCATTTAGTATTTCATTGACCTTAATACTCTTTTAAATACTTTTCTGTGTTGTTATTTGTCCAGTTTTCATTAAATAATGCGTGTATACCAAGAAATTTGATATCACAACGATGAGAAGCAGAAAAATTGAAGAAAATAATCAGAAGCATGTTATTTGAGCGGAAATGTGATACGTCGGTATTTAATAATCATTAATGAGACTGGGCCATCTTGCTTCTGAATTTATACTCATATGATGTTCTCCGCCATTCTACCCTGATCTGCTTCCGAAATCGATCTATGACTAAAAGGGTGTTAAATCATAATGAGTTAAGATGCATTAATAATTTACATGCGGATACATTAGTGGATTAGGAACCGCTTCCGCTGGTACGCCATTACGAATAAACATTCGCAGATGCTAAACGTTGCTCACAGGAATGAATAACCCTGAAGTTTTGGAATATGAAGTTGTGCGATTGTCATTTTCGAACTACTTTCAACTTTGCATGCAGTACATCGAGTAGTTTCCATTCATTGCAACTACCATCTTCCGACGTATTTAATTATCACATTACTATATTAGTATAACTATATAATAACTATGTTAGTATTAACACGGATTTTTTGGACAAATCTTGCATTTTTAACTCTTTTTTCACTCAGTCCTACATTAATATCCTACCCAATTACTCAGTGCCTCCAAGTGAATGTCAGCTTAGGTGACATAAGGCCGTGGTCACATTGGTAGTCGGCGCCGACAGCCATTTCTCTGATTTCTTAATATTTCAATGGACCTGAACCAAATGCGCCACATTTGGCTGTTTGTCAGCCGACGACCTTTTTGGTCGATGTGCGGACATTTTTCTACCTCATTCTAACTTATGGTAAAGATAGGTTGGAATGAAGAGAAAAGTTTTGGATCAGTTTATTACTCAACGGCTGTCGAATTTCCTCGGAGTGGTGAACCCAAAATGATTGGGATTGTAAAACCCAAAACCGTAGGGGGTCTTCATTATTAATTCGTGCTACTGATATCTCAGAAATTTTAAATAAGCAGGTCGATATATTCATATTCGATTGAATCACAAAAAGCTAATTAAAATGATACCAAATATGATATATCTGTCATGGAAATTATAGAATTTCGGTCAATTCGGGATGTGATAAATATTTATAGTTTTCATGGCAGGAATATCATATTTGGTATGATTTTGATCAGAAATTTGTGATTTAATCGATTTTTTTTCAATTTTCATTCGCACGATTTAATAATTAAGACCCCTTATGGCGTTGGGTTTTACAGTGTGTCTTATTTTGAACTTTCAACTCCAAGGAAATTTGATAGCCCTTGAGTAATAAAGTGACCGAAACCTTTCTTTTCAATCCTCGCGTCGACCAAAATGGTCGTCGACTGCCAAATTCAGAGAAATGGTAGTCGGCGCCGACAACCAATGTGACCACGGCCTAAGGTGAACATACATGAATACCTGATATTTTGGACAGGTTATCTAAAACCCTACTTGGGTCAAATATTGGTTGGAATAAGGATTATCAATGAATTTAAAGCTTCTATGGCCTATTATCTTCTCAATTTAATTCCCTTTCATATTATGTAAGACTTTCTGCGCTTAATACTTAATTTACTTGTTATTTTAATGGAAGTAATAAAATTGTACTCTGGGGTTAGTTGAAAAAATATTGTGGCGCTAGTTATAAGATGATATTATTATTCTTTTCATCCCCTGAAGCCAAATCAATGAATTATACGTGTTAAGATGCCTTTTATGAGATGATGAAAAAAATTCACACGTATGAACAAATCTCCAGTTGAAATTTTGGAATGCATATGTAATGCAAAAAGTGAGCGGAAATTTAGATGAATGCCCTTTTACCTATAATTTTTATAAATAGGAAACTTAGTTTAAGAAAGCATTATAGTAGTTACACTGGTTAAATTTTCCGCGACACCGCAGGTGGAACAATGCGGATAAAATTCCAAATTAGAATGATTTCGTATTATACCCTGTTTAGTATCCAATTAATTGGATCGTCAAAACTGGTTTCAAAATTTGAGGCTCGTTAATTATTCTTAAAGCTGGTATATTTAAATGTTTAAAGTATCAAAATATAAAAAAGCTTCATTGCCATACATAAAAATGTATAGTAACATATAACAATTCAAATGTGCTAAACATTTGATTTTTTTATTGTTAACACGTACACTAATAACTGTTAGTACTATTACAACTAACCCCAAACATGGGGCAAATTGTAATATGAGTGAAGTAAGGGTGCGTTCAGACTGGCAGTTTGCGCCGGCGTTTTTCTACCGCAGGCAGCCATTTTGGCTGTGATCGTCCATTCGGAGCGTCCACTTCGGACATTCTCATTGCAGCTTAGGTAAAGATAGTTTTGGGTCACTTTATTACTCAAGGTCTATCGAATTTCCTCGTAG
>JARJDZ010001761.1:0-43737 GCA_030264555.1 Aleochara sp. GC000083
CCCACAGGCATTAGATATGCCATATGAAAACCAATGCAAAATGTTCTAGGTTGATGGAAGTTCCTATAACATGCAATGAGTACCCCAATTGTACTAGCAGATTCCGCAAGAATAAATAAAGTAAGTTACCTGTTTGCATATTAAATATATAGGAATGAATTGTTTACACCATACCTTTCATCCACAGCCATTACATACACCATATGGAAATCAGTGCAAAATCTCCTATGTTAATTGAAGTTCCTCCAAAATGCAATAAAGACTCCAAAGGCACTAGCAAATTCTGCAATAATAAATAGAATGAGTTATCTGTTCACATATTGAATACATATGAATGAGTTGTTCATACAATACCTTAATCACCCACAGCTATTACATTCAGTTAACTGAAACCAATGCAAAAAACCCTGTTGATAGAAGCTCCTCTAATATGCAATGAGGATCCCAATTGTACTAACAGATTCTGGAAAAATAAATAGAATAAGTTACCTGTTTACATATTAAATATAAATGAATTGTTGACAAAATACCTTAATTATCCACAGCCATTATACAAACCATATGGAAACCAATGCAAAATGTCCTATGTTAATGGAATTCCTCTATAATGCAATTAAGACTCCAACTGTACCAGCAGATTGTGCAATAATAAATAGAATGAGTTATCTGTTCTCATATTGAATATATATGAATGAGGTGCTGATACAATACCTTAATCACCAAGAGCTATTATATTCAGTATATGGAAACCAATGCAAAAGAACCTATGTTGATAGAAGCTCCTCTAACATGCAAAGGGGACTCCAATTGTACAAGCAGATTCTGGAATAATAAATAGAATAAGTTACCTGTTTATTTATTAAATAGATAGGAATGAATTATTTATACCATACCTTAATCATTGGCTGTAGATATATCATATGGAAACCAATGCAAAATATGTTGATGGAAGTTCCTCCAAAATGCAATGAAGATTCCAAATGTACCAAGAGATTCTGCAATAATAAATAGAATGAGTTATCTGTTCATACATTGAATATATATGAATGAAGTGTTTGTACAAGACCTTACGCACCAGCAGTAAATACCCACACCATATGGAAAGCAAAAATACTTGCAGATTCTGTTACAATAAAAATAATCAGACATTTGTTTGCACATTGAACATAAAGAAATTAATTGAATATAAGAAATATCAGGAAATTCAAAAATAAGTATGAAAATTGATGTCCCACACATAACTCACACTCAGTGCACTGTTGAGGTTTTGACAATTGACATTCGCATTAACATTTTAGGTTATACTTGAAATTCACGCAGAGTTTAAGAAAAAGAGATGTTTTCTGCTTCCAATATGCGTTCGCTTGCAAAAGTGGTTCTTACGAATACTGTAAGTTTTTCTAATAAATATTATTTATGATCTAAGAATAATAATTCCAGAATAAAAGTTTGGCACTACAATTGCGACAAAGATCCTCAACTCCCTTGAATACTGTTGTGATGTTTGTTCCCCAACAAGAGGTATGATTATGAGGCTAAATGCAGCAGGCTAATTTATATATTGTAGGCATGGATTGTTGAAAGAATGGGTAAATTTCATAGGATACTAGATCCTGGCCTTAATATACTTATACCTATTATTGATAGAGTGAAATATGTACAAAGTTTAAAAGAAATTGCAATTGATGTGCCAAAACAGAGTGCCATAACATCAGATAATGTTACTCTAAATATTGATGGAGTTTTATATTTGAGAATCTTAGACCCATATCTAGCAAGTTATGGAGTTGAAGATCCAGAATTTGCCATTACACAGTTGGCACAAACAACAATGAGATCAGAACTTGGCAAGATATCTCTTGATAAAGTATTTAGAGAAAGAGAAAATTTAAATGTTTCCATTGTTGATTCCATAAATAAAGCAAGTGAAGCATGGGGAATAACTTGTCTGCGGTATGAAATTCGCGATATCAAGCTTCCCAGTAGGGTACAAGAAGCTATGCAGATGCAGGTGGAAGCAGAACGAAAAAAGCGAGCTGCTATATTGGAATCTGAAGGCGTGCGCGAAGCGGATATCAACGTAGCTGAAGGAAAACGGCAGGCAAGGATACTGGCTTCCGAAGCAGATAAACAGGAGCAGATTAATAAAGCTGCCGGCGAGGCAGCTGCCATGCTTGCGGTAGCTGATGCGCGAGCAGGTGGACTGAAATTAGTTGCAAAAGCCTTGAACGAGAATCTTGGTTCAAACGCTGCTTCATTAAGCATAGCCGAGCAGTATGTGAGTGCATTTAATAAGTTGGCGAAAACAACGAACACGCTAATACTTCCTGCAAATGCCGGCGACATTTCGAATCTTGTGGCACAGGTATGTATCGATTAATATCATGCATTTATTTACATGTGTCCATTTTAGGCAATGGCCATATATGGAAAAGTTGCACCAGCTATGAAACAACCAGTGTCAAACGAACGTTTAAATGCGACTGCCATTAAAAGCGAAATTATGCCTCCTAAGAGTGGTGATTTCTTGGATGAGTACTTCAGTGATGAAGATGAGAAGGCTAAGTTTATAAATCGTCAAAATCAAAGTTGTACTCCTAATGCAAAACCAAAATAATTGCACGACAGAAAGTTATATTACAAACATTTGAATAAAACTGTATTCCTATTAATAAATGTAAATGAAGTTTTTCAACAAGTTGAAGACTTGTGTTCCATATCAAAAATATTAGCAGCTTAAAAAATTATCGAAAAGAGTGATTCGTTTCACTTGTGTGTCACCAACATTGATGGCAAACAATTTAAATCTACTTTGCCCTGAAATTAGGTACTTAACATTCATTCTTCCTTTAACATTTTTGATTTGTAATTCATGATAATAAACTATGTGAATAAAATTCCCAAAAAATAGGTAACAACGCAAACACTTATAATTTCGACATTTTTATCTGAATTAGAAGTATTCTGATAAGAGACTGCATGAAATTATTTGTGCTCAAAAATGAGAGGTTTAAAGATGAGTGATTAACCAGGCATATCTTCACTTTTTGGAATGAAGATCCATTGCAAAATAATACGGTTGAAAAGTACCTGAATAAACAATGTTGTGGACGTGATTATATACTTTGCACTTTTGCTTTCATTTGAATTACCTCGCGAAGATGAATCTACTCGCAGAATACATAGTAAGAATCTACTGCTCTAAAACTGGTTGAATATGTTCCGAGCATTCGCACTTTGCGAATGCTGTACGATGTTCAACGACCTGAGATAACGAAATCAAATGTTTATATATCTCTAACTCCAATGTATTCTAATTTTTAAGCAATGATAAAATATTTCTCACTAGTAGTTGTTTTTGTATTATTACATTAATAAAAAAAACCTGCAGATTACAAATTTTAACGCGTTTAATTTGAATGCGGATGTATGTTATGGCGCAATGGACCGCAAAGTAACGAAAGAAGAATTCCGCATTATTCAAATATTAGATTTTAATGATATAGAAAAAGTAAAATAGCAGATATTTTAATTATAAAATTAATTGGATAGTTTGTGAATCAATTATCGGATAATTAACACAACGAGATTATAAGGTTTCTTCATAAGCTTAAGTGCGAATAATACTACTACCTAAGTACTCAGTGAAACAAAGTACTTTTTGTAACAATTTGTAATAATTTCCGACGCTATACAAATATTAGTTTCGTAAGAAGTTTTGAAGTATGTACTTATGCGCTATAATTTGATTGTAATAGTTGGAAGATTAGACTGTCAGCACTGAAATATCACCACAATTTCTCGCGAATGTAGGGCAGGTAAATATATTAACACACGTTTCTACAAATTTTTTTCAATATTTTTATGTGCCCATTCATCCTGTTATCTTGCGCAATATTTAGAGATGGAAATAGCGCTCAATTGTTTGCTCCTACGCCGTACGGCAACTTGGTGGGATAAGACGATTACCGGATCAATGCTCAAATAAGTACATACATTATCAACGATACTTCATCATTCAGGTGAAACATTTGCTAATCTAAGGTTGTATTTGCAGCATTCAAAAAAGATGCTCGCGGTGGTAAGTAATCAGTAAAGGGAGATTTTCCAAGCCAATTCGAATAAAAACATGCATGATTTCAGAAAGTTTTCGCCCTCAGTTTCCTGTTGGTTATCGATTTATCCGATGCGAAGATATGCAAGTCGTCAGCGGAATCGAGCGTATCTACAAACTCCCTGGAGGCGCAGTGCTCCGAAACAGAGTACTCTTCGTACGTGGAGTGCATCCGGAAGCGCGCAAAAAGGCACGCACCCTGCTCGGACGAATGCGATGATTGCGAGGATAGTTGCGATGATTGCGACTGCAACTTTTGCAGCTATAATGATTGCGGCAGCCAGTGCAACGACTGTTGCAGTAGTTATGAACCACCGTGCAAAACACAGACCTGCTGCCATGCCACCTGCCGCACGTCCTGTAGGACGTCCCATTGTCGCCGTAGTTGCCGCACCAGGTGCAATAAGTCCGTCCAGGAGCGCAAGGAAGTTATCGTTTCGGGTTCGGGAAGTCATTCGGGATCGTCATCATCCCGTTTGGACAACAAAATGAACGCCAGGCATAACATAACGACCGTCATCAATCTTCGCAATGTGGTGAACAACACCAACATCGTAGACATGCCGGTGATGGTCAACAATACGAATATCAACAACATCACGCTGGAATCGCCCGAGCCGTCGCCCATAAATCTGCAGATGAACACCGATCATCAACATCACCACCATCAGGCGCACACGATTACGCATCATACCGAAGAACAAACGCATCACACTGAAGAACGACGCGAAGAGCAGCATCAGCAGCAAAATTGTTGTAATCTGATTTCACCTCGACAATGCGTACCCACCCAGGAAGAACCGTATACGCGATGCTTCCACACAAAGCAACGCGTCTGCGGGCATATCTGCCAATCGAGCATTATGCACGCCGAGCCGCACCAGGTATGCGAACAGAGTGGTAACCAGCAGCAGTTGCAGTGCCATCAGCAGGTCGCTTACATCCCTCAGCCGCAACCACGCTGCTTCTCCACCTCGTTCTGGCCGTATGTTTCATGCTCGGTGGCGAGACCGAGCTGCACCGGGTGCTACTCGCACTTGGTGAAAGGCGGAAACGCGCCGAGCGATTGCTCCAAGTCCTGCTACGACAACGGTATCAACGTAATTTATCCACCCGGCCCGTACCAACAACAGCTACCAATGTTGCCACAGGCCTGCGGTTCTTCAGGATGTATGAATATTGGAAATTATGGCGGTGGCAATTATATGCCCCAAAACCTGCCGAAAATGTCGTGCGGAATGAAAGGATGCATGGGTCCCCCAGGTGCGCTTGGTGGTACCGATATGGGACCTTATGATACCGGTGCAATTCAATCGCTGGGAGACACCTTCAACTATAGGAGCGTATTAAATACGAATGAACTTGGCGACGGCGGCAGTCAGGATCATTTGATGATGAGCAAGCGACATTCCGAGGGTGCAGCATTGGAAAAAAAGGGCGACAAAGATGAGCAAATACATTATACTATCGAAGAATTCCCCATCAACGTAGAGTAAAATTAATGTTCGTAAACTAACTGAAAATTGTTATTTTCTAATTAAGAATCATGCAATATTTTTAATCAATTAATTTTAACAGTTAATTGCCATGCTGGTTTCGCCATACTCAATGTTACAGAATCATTATACAATCATTTAATCCGACAATAAATTATATTCTATCAAATTTGATGGCATCAGTATGAATGATACTGACCCCATGACTACGATGACACCGAGTTCCGTATTGTAATGAGATAAAAAAAATCGGTAACGAATCAAGGAGCTTAGCAGCCGAAAATCTAGAACGCGGTACTCCGAAAATAGATTTTTTCGGCCTTCTTGGAGTAAATGAACTTTAATGATAACCTTATCACAGCGTCTTTAACACCGCACGTCTACGTTGAAATGCGTGAATAGCAGAAACCTTTATAAGTCCCTAAGCCGACTGATAATGGTGTAAGAATATTCTGCACAAACATGAAGTTCGTCGCTATTTTTTGCATGTGCGTCGCGGTAGCGTCCGCGAAACCTTTCTGGTGCAACTATGTCCCCAGCCAACCGCCATGCGTGACCAGCACCAACGGCCTTGCAGATTATGGTAAATTGTTATAAATGCACCCCTAAACCAGTTTAACTCTTTTCAATTGTTTTTTTTTTATAGATTCCTACGCCTACCAACAAGAATCGGCAAATTATTTACCAATACAATACGCACAACCTTCGCAGGCCACATATTATTCCAATCAGCAAGTCTCCAGTTATCCTAGCGTTCGATCCCAATCACTCTCCTTACAGAACAGTGGCGTAAATAGGGTGGTTTCTGGACATGGACTAGGACAGGGTTATATCCAGACTGGCGAGGGTTACGGGCAGTTGGGACAAGGTTACGTCCTATATCCTGCCGGATATTCAACCTACACTCAATCGAGAGGATTGGAAGGACAATATGATCAAAATCAGTATGGGCAGAAAACCGGTAGTTTGAATGGTATCCATTATTCTGGGCAATACAGAATTCAAAAGCCTATCGATGCAAAGCAAAGTATAAGATATTATTAGTATTAGTAAATTAATTTGGAAACACACTAACATAATTAACTATAATTAAAATGAAAGTTGTTTTAACTGAAAATTAAGTTTACTTAATTTAAGTTTTAACTCATCCAATTTAGTTTTTCTATGTTGAAATTGAACTTGAAAACATAATTCGAATAAATATCGAACTGTTCGTCATTGCGTTACCAAATATATTTTTTAAAGTCGATATTGATTTATGAAATAAATTCATGGGCATTTTTATAAATCATTCTTCAATTTCGAAAGCAAATTTCTTCAACGCAAATGGGTTTTTCCAAGAAAGTTTCGATGTCTAACATTTGATGCCAACGTAAACTTTGATTTTTTTGACCTTTCTGTTAAATGTTATCCAAAATTTCAGACTAATATAAATATGCTTTGCAATCAAATGAAAAAATATGTTATCAAACCGTGCAACATTGACTTGCTAAAGGCATGTCGCCAAATTCATGCAACTATGAAGTAAAGGGTCAAGGTACCTCGGCAGATAAATTCCTCATAAAAAGGACAAGAAATGATCAATCAAGTAACAGTACCAAGATGAGATCCTATAAAGTAGTTTTCATACTGGTTGCGCTAGTTTTAGCTTGGTGCACGTGCGCCCAGGATTCAGGAGAGGTGACAACAAATGACTGCCAAAAGTGCTGCGAAGATTCGAATTGCATCCGGCCAAATTGTGCGTGTGAATCGAACTGTGCTAACAATTGCAACCAAGGCTGTTATTCATCATGTAGAGGTTGCAGTAGGCCATGTTCAAGCAAGCAAGTGGAAGTGCCGCGTCCCATTGCACACATACAGGAATCAATTCCGCTAACACACCACAATAATGTGTCCAATAATGTGACCAACAATGTGACAACAATATTCGAGATGACCTCAGTGGTGCACAACAACAATACCGTACATATACCAGTCACATACAATGTGCAATCGGAAAATAAAGTCCATATAATTCCACCCAGCCAGCCTTCGATTTCAATCAAAATATCTTCGACAAGTAGCGAAAAAGTTTCCGGGTTTGAAGAAATTAAAGAAATAACAACAACAACGACTCGAAAGCCCACAACGACCACCCGCACACCCACTACGACCCCAGAAATCATCGAAATAATAACTCACACACCCAATATAAGGAATGAATCCTGTTGTCTTATAGTACCACCACCCCAATGTACCTACCACCAAAATAAACTGTATTGCCAGCAAACACCTAGGAAAGTGTGCGGTCAGGCATGTTTGACTCCTCTTGTTGTCCAACATCCAGTTATTAACTATCAACCGCCCCCACAATTACCATCAACACCTATTCTTCCTCTTCCTTCTCTTCCACAACAACCACCTACACCTCTTTTTCCTCTTCCTCCTCCTCCACCCCCAGCTACACCTCTTCTTCCTCTTCATATTCCTACTCCTCCTCAACCTCCACAATCAACTCCATGCGATAGTGTTCATAATATTCCTCCACAATCAGCTTTACCACCATTCTACCAGCCACCGCCACCCCAACCAACCCCATGTAATAATTACGTGCAACCGCCGCCACAACCCACCTGCCCGACATCAACATGGAACGGAGTTCAACTTCCAATATGTAGGACCATTCAAGAGACGCAACAATTTCAAGGGACGAACACGCAATTCATATTGGATCAATTCAACGCCAAGGAAACCTACAGACAGAATATTGCCTGCACTAGAAGCCCTCAATTTCCTTGGAGGCAATGCAACAGGCAGAATGTTCAAGGTACGCATATATTGTAACCGATATTTTGAATGTTCGGTACTCCTCGAACTTTTTTTGATAATTGATAAATTGCTAATGGCAAGACGCATATACTCAATAGTTGTTTTATTACAGATTGTTCTGGATGTATATCGTGTAATACGGGCTACAATCCATCCAGATGCGTTTATTCGCCGCAATGCAGCCCCAGTTGTCAGTATTTAATGGCGGATTTGAACCTAACCGGACGGATTAAGAATTCGCTCAAGTGCGATTACCAAAATGCCGGTTTGAGATGCGTATAAGGAGAATAGATAGTTGTAGTATACGAATAGTTACCATAATTCCGAGACGGAAACTTTTTCGACAAAAAAATCTTGGAAGCCTTTGATGATTCCCTTTGCCTGGTACCAGTTCACATTCCTCGATTGAATGGATTGTATTGCTTCCGGCGTCGGCACTGTCGTCTCATCACCATATACGTGTAGATTCTCACAGCAAGTATCGTTCTTCTTGTCATATTTCAACGTTATAACTGTATTTCGTACGTTGGCAGGGATCACAAAATTATTGTAATGCTCAAAGTAATCATCTTCATGCCGCAATACTCCCAGCTTCTTTACAAATACAAATGTATTAGTCACTTGCAATTGGTGTTGCATTGCATTCAGCCATTCATCAGAGAGGAACACATTTCTGTAGACAAAATTACAAATTAAAATATGTTACAATAACAAAAAATTAGGATTTTAATCATACCTTAATACATTATGCATTTTCTTTGATAACATATTCCTATGGTTGTTCTCATTGTGACCTTGTGCAATTACTGGAAACTTGATTGTAAAGACTTCTTTTGGGGTATAAGGTGTGGAACCCAACATAATTGCTACCTCTTGTACTTGTGTAACACTACTGCTCAACATAGCATTTAAATTAAATGAGATCTCTTCCACACATCGATAAGCATTTGAGGCCAGATTAAAGTACTTCTGCACAATTATTGCTACACTATGTGTGTGTATATTTGAGTCTGCCTTCCTCTTACTGATGGCATTCTTCAGCCAAGTATAAGGATACGGAATCTGTGTTTTAACGTAAAGTAACGTTTTCAGTATTTCAGTTACCAAACATGAACACGTATAAGGCGTCAAGATCATGTCATTCATATCAATATTAATGTTTGATAATTTTGGATTTGATTCATCCTCATTGCAACTATAATTTATTGCCTCCATCATCCCAAACACATTAGATTTATCTGGTACACTAAACTACAATTTACTTTGCATACTATTTACACTGCGTCGTATTAATAAAAATTTTCAATGAAATAATTTAGGATCGAAAAACGAAAACGTAGAGATTGTTAAACTAAATTTATAGGTTATGTCCCGGCAGTTGCTTTGATTTGAAATTTTTGCAAATGCGCATGCGTTAAAATGGGATGGGTTAAACTTCGATTGTATAGTATTCCCAGTTCCTTACGGTTATATACCCCTCATTGTAAAAAGTACACAAACCTCATAAAGGGCCTCCTATTCACCAATAAATTGAGTAAATGTTGAAGAATTGCAGACCAGCACGTGCCACAGCCATCTGTATTATCATAAAAGTATTTGGAAATTTACTGACGATAAGTAACAGATTGTGAGGTTTGAGTGCTTTTACACAATAAGCGCCATATGTATAAGGTAAGATACAGGGAATGCTAAAAATTTTAATAAATTGAATAGTAAAAATAACTATTATTGAACTAGAGAAGCAATCTTGGTTGCATAAGGCATAAGCTGTTGATATCGGTTGATCTGTTTTAATAAATTTGAATTTCAAATCTAAAATCCGCGAATTCTCGCAATTACATTATCTTCATCAGATGTATCAACTTTCCGATATTCAAGAAATTCCATACTAAAAATACCTGTACCAGATGTAATCGTGCGAATCGTTGTCGAGAAGCCCATCAATTCTGCGAGGGGAGCCTCAGCAATAACCATTTTATTTGTGCCCTTCATTGTTACATTTTGAATGGTGGCACGTTTTCGATTTAGGTCAGCCATGACAACTGATAAGAATTCGTCAGCCACTATGATTTCGATGTGCATAATAGGTTCCATTATCAACGTCCCAGATTTGGCTAATAACTAAATTCATATCGATAGTAAGCGAATGGAAATGATACTTGATGGCAGTTACCTTTCGAATGCATTGCGTCGTTGTGGCAGCAATCATCGACTCGGTGGTGCCGCGACCCGCCATAAAATTATGTAGGACAAACTGAATGTTTACCAATGGAGCGCCCACTTTAGGGCCGTGCGCTAAACCCACTTCAATGCCTTGTCTAATCGCATTCAAGTGTTTGATGTATATATTCGCCAAGTTACTTGCGGAGTCTGATGATTTATCGAAATGCAGCACTTCTATTTTCTCAGCTTGCCTCGGTTCCAGAGAGAGGCTAATACTGACCAGCTGCTTACTATTTCCTATTTTCGTTTCGTGCGATAAATCTTCTCTGACTGCAGCGAGCGGCATTTCGCGATATGATATTTGCAGAGGCCCCAAATCAGCGTTAATTTTATATTCTTTTAAGATTCGATCTTTTATAATATCCAAGTGCAATTCTCCCATGCCTACAAGTAATAAGAAGTCATAAGATATTGAATATTGCATATTTAATTGTGCAAACCTGCAAGAACTGTTTGTCCAGTATCTTCAGCGTGTGTCACTCTAATACTTGGATCTTCCCGTTGCAATTCCTGTAGAGCTTGATCCAATGCTGATTGATATGCTAAGCTGGGTGGTTCAATTGAACAGAAGAACACTGGATCTGGGACTTTAACTTTCTGCACAAGCTCAAATGCGGCCTTCGATTTAATATTTTGTGCATTTCCTGCAGAACTTGTAATAAAATCGCCTGTAACTGTGTGCTATATTTTAATAAGGCATAAAGAAAGTTACCACAAATAATGATACACACCTTTAATCCAGTCACAACTGCAATGTTTCCATTTCCAATTGATTGAATTTCTTCAAAATCATTTGCATGGGCCATCAATAATTTGGTGGTCTGTTCAGACAAATTTTTGTCCATATTGAAAATCTTTTGACCCTTGTTAAATGTGCCATTATAAATGCGTAAGAAAACAAGCGGACCTCGTTGCTTGTCGTGTATGATTTTGAAGGCCTTAGCCGCCAGAATCTCATTGCAACTTTTGAATATCTTTGATTGCTCAATTGGTGTTGGCAAATACAAAATAACAGCGTCCATTAGCGGCTGGATTCCAATGTTTTTATAAGCGCTCCCACATAAAACTGGAATCAATTTCTTTAAAAATATTACAGGTAATGGATGCATACTGGTGAAACTGTAACTCACCTGAGCAAGAACAACACGCTGAACTGCTCTCACAATATCATTGCTACAGATGTTTTCAACAGTTTCTTGCTCAATTATTAAATCTGCCAATTTATCATCATACTCAGATAATTTATCAATCAAAAATGCTCTTTGCTGCTGTGCCTTCTCATATAAAAAGCCATCTGTGACAGATAGTGGGGTTTTAATAAGGGATTTACTTTTATCATTTGTCCATGTTAGTTTCTCTTGTGTTAAAATATCAACAATGCCTTGCAATCTATTTTCTTCTTGTATAGGAATTTGCAATGGTATTGGTTCAATATCTAATTTCTCCTGAATTGAATGGCAAGTCATAAGGAAATCTGCATCAGTTCTATCCATCTTATTAACAAATGCAATTCTTGGCACCTTGTACTTGTTTGATTGCCTCCATACAGTTAATGTCTGGGCCTCAACACCTAAAATATGAAAATTAGTAGATGGTATATAACAACTGAATCATGTTTGAGTACCTGCAGAACCATCAAGAATAAGAATGCCACCATCCAAAACATTGAGAGTTTGTTCAACTTCCATTGTAAAATCAATGTGGCCTGGAGTATCAATTAAATTAAACTGATGCTTTTTCCAAGGGAATGTTACTGCAGCTGATTTGATTGTTATACCCCTATCTCTCTCCTGCTCCATGTAATCAGTAACTGTGTTTCCATGATGAACTTCACCCATTTGCTTAATGAGACCAGAGAAAAACAACATTCTTTCAGTTGTTGTTGTTTTACCTTTAAGTAGGAGTACATTAGATTTAGTCATTATGTTTATCACTTAATTACCTGCATCAATATGTGCCATTATTCCAATATTTCTTATTTTTGTTATATCATCTTGCAAGACTAGTTTGGAAGAATATTTCCGATAACATCTTGCTTGCTTAGCAAGAGGTAATAACTTACTTATTCTATAAATCATTCTAATATCACTGAGCTACACCACTAGTTTAGTTTCATTGGTTGATTTATGAACAATATTGGTTCATATTTGTATTAAAACAATTTAGTTTATTAAATCGCCTTTAAACCATAAAATTAGAGGTTATATAAGGAGGGAGTAATAACTTTACTCCCTGATAATAAAAGTAATAATAGGGATAAACAGAAGATGGCGCCCTAAGTTTTAAAAGTTATAAGAAGTGTTTTACTGCATTTGGATCTGCTTTGAAATAGTCCTTCACATCTATTTCATCTGCCCCACCAAAACCGCCAAGATATAAAACGTTTTCTACGACAATTTTGGCGATGTAAAAATCATGGACTGCAATAAATATTATAGATAATCAGAAATAGGTGATATTTAATAAAGCGAAGAATACTTACCGTGGTCCCATATTTGCATTATGGGGTGTTTTTTAATAAGGGCATTCCTTCCGAATTTTTCCTCATCGCCACTAAGCTTTTCAAAACGCCCAGTTAAAATCAGACGGGGACAACGAGGATCCTGAGCATCTAAATCCTCTTTCTTGCATTCACTTCCTGCAAAAGTTGCCAGAACGGAAACTCTACTGTCTACATGTAGATCAATTACGGAAACATCTAAATCGGTGAGGAACAGGTACGGTGTTCCGGAAGACCCATCAGCAGTCGATTTAACATTGACGAAGGGATAACCTTTGATGTTGTTGATAGTTGAAATAGTTGCAATCGAAAGCCATTCTGAAATTGATGGAGATCATTACTAAACAATTAAAATGAGACATAATTTTACCTGTTTTACTTAGAAGAAAGCGTGCCAGTTCAGCTGGAGTATTCCTTGCTAACGGTTTGGCATTTGCCAAGTCGCCCAATACAATAATGCAAAGAATAGCAACCGACAATTTTGCCATATTGATAAATTCTTGGTACTGATCGACCTCCCAGAGCTTGCGATATTTATGAATACTTCCTAATGTTTGATCAATGATAAGTAGTTAATTAGATCACGTCTGCAATTATTTTACATGATTCACAAAACAATCGTACAAAACATTTGTTGACAATTGATCACAAGACAGAATGTTTTTATCTTGGGTAAGATAATAAAGTTTGAGCAAATATTTGCCTAGACAAAAGAAATAAACATTATCTCTTTTACGATCAATCAATTAATTGTGAAAAATAATTAAATGATCTTCAAAATACCAATCTTATTAAAGCGTTTGATGCCATATTAAATGCCCTAGGTAAATATTACAATATTTATTATTAAAAAACAATAATGAATAATATTCCATAAATATGTATGTATATCAATCAATAATCTATAACCAGCCTTTGGTCTATCTGTATATGTGCGAAAATAAAAACTCTTTGCAAGAAAACTAACATTGATTTATACATAAATTATACTAAATCGTTAAGAATCTAATAGTTATCGATTCAAATGAATCAATTTAATATCTGAGCAAAATATTATTAAACGGTAATATTTATTATTTATGACAACATGTTACCACTATGTATTAGTAACAAATAGTCATCAATGCACCACTTGAATAAAATTATCCCTATACCATTCATTTTAACACAGAATTTCTAGATACATAAGATATATTTCTCAAATGACTGCATAATATCAATTATACATTTACCAACAACTATTTCATCGTTTACATAGGTAAATAATAACAATATGCCATACGTTTATTTTGCGACTAATTTGACGAGCTGATTTATGCGCAAAATCTAAGTCCTTAAGACTACTTTACATAAAATATTTATAGAAGGCTAATAAAATAATAAAAATATAATGCATAACATAATTAATAACTGCCTTTTTAGTTAACGGGTGCGACGTATCTTTTGTAACAAGTGCCAATCATGCAACTATATAGAATAAAATCTTGGAGCAACCGTTACAGGATAATAACTAATTATAAACTAATTAAATAGAGAAACGAATGATTGTCTTTCACAATTTGCGTGCTGTCAATCGAATGTGGCAAGAAGGCAATACAGAGAATGCGCGATTGACCATCGTCAACATTTGGCAACCACAATAAACGATCACAAGATCACTTGATTGATAAGAGTTTGGTGCATGAAATACGCCTTAACGTGTGCGAATGGTTTTTGAGCAAAGAATTTGATGGGAGTTCACAGCCATTTGGGAACTAAAAAACAACAATAACAAGATTGCGATCGTAAAGTGCGAATCGAAAACGCCGAATTCGCGCTCAACTGATTCGCACTATGGCACTGATGCGCGTGAGCGAAGAGTTGATAACATCACCACTGAGGAGCGATTAGTAGTGTTCGCTCTCCATGATGGGCTCCTCTTTGAAAACTATCCGGTAGTTTTCGTCCTCCATGGGGCCCAGGTCGTTCATAATGAGGACATTTTGACTGTTGGCGCTCGCATTCGCCAAATTGGTCGCATGCGGGGGCGGCGCATTGTTGGCCCGATGCGAGGGGCTCGACACGTTGCCGTTAATCAAGTGATCCGTGGGACTGTGGCACTGGGTCGCAATGGGCGACGTTATGGGGCTGTCGGCCGAATCGCTCGTGCTCTGATAGCTGTTCGCCGTGTTCAATTGCAGCGGCTGATTCGTATCGATCGTCGCACCTAGAATCGATTCTAAATTTAATCGTCATAATCTGTAGCTACGGCAGCGGACGGCAACAGATAAGTGCTATGTACACACGGGACTGCTCAAATGGGCTACCGATTACAGCGAGATTCGAACGAGATTCGAGATCAGCGAACGTCTGCAGATCGATGCTGGTTGGCGGGTCATTGACGGAAGCTATTTACCTCCAAGGAGCATTTCCTGCAGCAGGCTGTCGATGTGCGCGACGCCGAACAACTTCGCGAATTGGATCTGCTCGATCATCTGCCACGTGATGGACTGAAGGGCTGGAAGCGTGAGGAGCAGTTCGCCAAATCTTCCTCGGCTATCGTATTGGCGGTCGCTGATGTAGTCCTCCAGGTTGATCTGGATCTGATACCGCAATGCTTTAATGCGGCTTGGCTCGCTAAGTCCTTTCGCATCTGAAAAGTTCAGAGTAAATTAATACTCTTCAGGGTGCACGGTTTGAGGTGGTTTGAACTTACTGGGATCAAAGAAGACAATCGCCTTCAAACAGGCAAACTCGGTGTCGTCCACCTGGACCTCGGTCATGGGTTTCACCAACTCGTCCATGATGCGGCTGCCCACGCGCGAAATATCCAAATCGGGTGATATCCGCGAATCTGTGAACATCACAACTGCAGTGGACGCGCCGGCCAAAGCAATTGCACAATGTTACATGTCCGTACGTACAGAAAGAGAGGATAAAACAAAGTTTGCAACAAAAGGTCTGGATTGCCTGTAGCGCCTACTACACATTCATGCGATCTACATCACCTGGATCAAATGCAGCTCTGATTGCGATTAATAAATGAATGTAAGGAGTCGGCTGTAAAATAAATGCTACACCACAAATGTACGGACATGCAAATTGCACTAAACTGGTCTACGCTAAAAACTATTGATACCCAACTACACTCTTCAAGGAGGTCTAAGGATAAACAATTATTTTTTTGGCAGAAATCTCAGATCGAAGGTTCAACTCTACAATCTCAGATTACAATGTTTGGTTGTACAATTCTACTTGTTATAGGTAAAACAGGATCATCACCTACTTGTCTGATTCCGTGATCAGGTATAAGCCCTTCATTAGTATGTAACATGATTAAGAATGAGAATTCATTAGTAAAATCTGCCCCGGCATTACAAGACACAAAAAGTCGCCCAAAATTTAAGTCCGCCCAATTAGCTGCCTAGGATAATTACCTGGACTGTGCTTGGTGATGATACAATTATTGCCTAAAAGTAGAACGTCTTTTAAATGCATCGAACGTCGCGCAAGACCAAGGAGTAAATGTTCCCCAGCATGGGCGCGCAAAAGGGCCACTTGATCATCCAATTGGAGTTCCGTAAAGGCCGGAATGTATTTCGCCCATTCTACAAGGATCAGAAGTTGTTGCTTCATGCTATCGCAAACATCGTTGATGTTGGCTAGTTGTTTTGTTGAAAGGTCATAGTCATTTCCGGGTGTTTGTCCCATTTGCTGCAAAACCATATTTTCAAATTTAGTTTCTTGTATTTCCAATTAGAAATGAATTTACCTCCAAAGCAGCGCCAACTTGTCTGGAAAGCATCTCAGCATTGAGCAAGGAACTAACAGATAAACCATTCCCTTGAGTATTTTCTTCGTAACTTGGTCGACGGCAACTGATCCTGTCGCGTTCATTTTGCACAGCTAAAATTTCATTAAATGATAAGATAATTCCACTCTAGTATCTTGAGCATACCTTCTTTTTTCATGCCTGCTTTGAAGCACTTCCTCAATCTGCAATATCGACATTGATTCCTCTTATCCTTGTCGACAACGCAATTACGACTAAATCTGCAATCAAATAAAAGGAAATGTGAGAAATGAAGGAAAATAAGGGCAAATTTTGGGAAATTACCTGCAAGTATACAGGTGATTCTTGCGCACGGATCTCCGGAAGAATCCTTTGCAGCCATCACAGGAAGCAGCGCCATAGTGTTTTCCGGTCGCCCTATCTCCGCAAATGGCGCACAAACTCAATGTTGGTGCGGTTGCAACTGCATTTCCGGTACCAGTCGTTGTCAAATTGGTAGTGAGCGTTGTACTACCAGCCATTGCAATATCGGAATCTACTAAACAATAAGAATACAATGCTAGAGACAAGCAATAAACAATCAGGATAAACAAAATGTCGGCGGTGTGCGTTTGGAAAAATACCGCAAGAAAGGTTTGTCATGTACGCATCGATAAAATTGAATGTCAGCCCCAGCAATTAGATGCCGAGCGTAATTACAAAACGTCTAATTATGATGCACGCGTTTCTTGGACGGGCGCATTTCGATTGACGACACATCCAATGACGATTTATCAATTAGTGGCGCTTTTCAGTATGCGTTCCTTGTAAACATGTCGTCGTGTTTCAAGTCAAGTGATATTGCATCCATATCGAGGCATGCATTAATCAAACATCAATCGATGTATGCGTGTGTGCAACCTCCATGCAAAATACACGCTCGAATATCTGCGTAAAAACCTGACTAATTATTCCCTAATGATGTATAGTAACCGTATACTCTAGCATTCGTATGCCATGGAGAAAATAGAATAGGCGAAAACAACAATGTTTTATAATGTGTCCGTTAAATGTGACCTTGGAGAAGTTGAATTGCATTTGAAATATGAATTTTTTTCGTGAGAGAGAGTCCCGTACGATGCTTGTATCGCTGTGCGTTAATGAAGGACGACAATTATTTGTGCTATTCATTGGGCAAACAGTTGGAGCACTTGCAAATACTGATGCTGATGAGCGGCAACAATTACAAGTATTCGCATGAAGTATTTAATTGGGAAGTGGACAACTTTTTTTGAGAAATTAATTAAAGTTTAATTGCATTACTAGAAATGATTTTACTTGCATGAAACCAAATGGAACTATAGTAAACTTCCAATAGAGTGGTAATAAAAATGGAAACTTTTCAAAAAATATTTGAGATTTCAAGATCCCAAAAGCGACATTAAAACTTGTTAACTTTCATTGAGAAAAAATAACGAATTCCATACGTAACTTCAACTCAAGGAACTCGAGATAATTACATTCGTCAGAAATTTTTGTTTAAAATACATAGAACTATCAATTCGAATAATAATAATAGCATATTGTAAATATTGACTCATCAATCACGTTGTTTTCGTGTGAAATACTTTATCTCGATATACACTTGTACAACATGTCCGTTTACCAATTGAAATCAACAATTGCTTGTTGTCCATTGTACTTTTATAACTACATGTATTTATAATAATGCTTATTCACATAAATTTCGCATTTTTGCCATCGGCGAAAACGCATCGGCATTCATAGGCATTAATTGCGCGTGCGATTTTTCCAAACGAACGCAAAATTGTCAAATATTTATTTAGTGGCTATTGTTTTTCACTTAAAGTCCATGAAGTGGGAAAACGTGTGGCAATCTGGCAATTAACTCCAGCAAAGAATACTTCAAAAAGAGTTGCATTCGAGTGCGTGTGATTGTTACATGCAAAAAGCAAATATTTGAGTTGGTAAATTTATTGATGTGTAATTAATGTAATGGCGAAAACAAATAATATAAAAGTATACATTATATAACACATTTTGCGTTTGCTGAGGTTTTAACGCGAATTAAATGATTTGTCATTTTGTTTTCGGTTTCGTTTTTCTAAATTATGTAATTGGCCAAATGAAGGATGTCATTTTGTCTTCCAGCAAGAATAGGAGATCGAGCGCAAAACTAATTAAGATGTACACGACAAAATATGATTAAAAAACGGGCTATAATTTCAATTAAACAACGCATTGGAGTAAAAAAGTAGTAGAAGGTCATTTCACAGACTGAAATTATCTAAATGTTGCTGGGTATCAGTTGTAGGTATAATTGTAATTGCAATAAATTCAATTTTAATGCGCTTTTTACTTGGTTGCTTGGTAACGTTTTCAAAACGAGCGCTAAATAATTACAGGACGACTTCCTTATGTTATCATTTATAATTTCTGTCACTGAGCATTTCATATGTGTGTAAAAATTAATTAGTTGTGAATAATTAACTAGAAAATATTACTCTAGTTTTAGTTTGGTAACTTGTAAAAGTGCTTTAGAATATTTTAAATCATTTGTCAAGTTAGATCTGAAGGATTTTTCATCAGGAGTTCTTGATCCTGAATTTTTCCGGTTTTAGAAGATTACACAATAAAATTGCCCCTTGAAATATTTGTAACTACACCGGAAATTGCTTAATAATCTGATGGATACTTCAAATAACAAAAATTATCCTGACTTTTGAAATTAAAATTTATTTTACATGACCCACTATATACGTTCATACCAGTCCAGCAAACAAGTTAAAACAGCAAACGAAACAATTTGTGTGTTACTGTTGATTGTATGTATATGAATAACTTGTTGATATACTTAAAAATATTGAAGGAAATTTCCGCTATTTTGTAAATTCCCTGCTGTACACTCAATTCACGTATTTATTTCCTTCCAATTTTATTCAGTAGTCAATCAAATAAAATGTTAGGTGGCACTACACAAAAATACAAATTCATAAACTATGCAAACAAGTTTGTTGCTATTTTGTCGACTGTACAGTTGTTTATCACTCTAAAAGCGTTCTTATATAAACAATCTCTCTCCGCAAGTTTATTAGTGGATCTTTATAGTAAGGTAGTTGAAAAGCAACCGAAATACTGGAAGGTAAACGATACAAGGTGATCAAAAATACTTGATAGTCAACGAAATTGTAGTTTGTGATCATCTAGAAAGTGAAAATTAAGTAAATTGTACCTCGAAATAGTCCCATGGCAGTCTTTCCTCTTCAATGGGTCACAACACTTGGTCAAATCTTGCAGAACGCGCGGTCACTGGTCGAATGAAACATAGTTCAGGAAATTTGGCTTGCGGTACGCCAAAACGCGATAATTACCGTGTGCTAATGAGTGTTATTAAGGTAGGGAACAATGCGCGTGATCCAGCCCCGAATGTCGTCCAGCAAATGATCGCGATTTGCAAACAGATGCACCGGTGATAGTGACGACAATAATGGTCGACGTTCGATGTCGCATTCGGCGTGCGAAACTGAGCAAATGCAGCCGCATCAACGCTCTGATAAGTGCGAAACCTGCAAAGCGAATCGCGACGATGGCGCACGACAACGCAACTCGATGCTAATTATAATTCATATTCGTTTCGTCTAACGTGCCGAGTCATTCGCGCGTTCCTACGTAGCAAACATTTGTTTACGAACGGGCTGGACACATCAAAACTGGTTGCGAACTCTTCGTGTTGATTTATCTGCCTGGCCGCACGAGGATAATTCGCTGGACGAAAACGTAATTGATCGATGATGTGCGTGCCTAATGCGCCCATAAAATAATTCATCATCGATCGTTAATTTGTCGAAGTTTGTCATTTACGGGCCGCACATGTCCGCAATTGCACTTTTTATTGCAATTCCTTGAAGGCTCATTCGGACGCGATCTCATGCAACCCGCAAAGCTCCAGAGGACGAGACGCAAGGACGAAATATGTAGCAAGAATATAAATTTATTTCGTTGTCTCATTGCGACGATTTACGTAAGGATGACCTATCCTAATAGTTCGGACATGGCAAAAATAGACTTTTTTCGCGTTTTCGAAAAATTCCACACGGTTTACGAACGTAAAAATATCATCAATATCGTCACCATCAAAGATTTATTCGTAGGACATTTTTGAGGCGACCAGCCGAAAAAATGATGCCGAAAAACAATAATAACAATTCCATCAAAAATATGAAGAAACACGATTAGATAACGCTAATGGCCGGATGATGAATAATGAATCCAATTAAATCGCTGGTTAGGAAAAAGGAGGGCAAATTGGATTTTTGGTTGTCTGGTTCATCGGATTTTTCCTTATTTCGAGCAGATATCGAAGGATATGAGTAGTGAGATTCATGTCAGATCGATATCACTCGATGAGAGCCTGATTAATTGCTCAATAGTCTCATTGTCAAGGCGCACATTTGATTACCTTATCACCAATTAGCTTTCTAATACCAATTTTTGTCGTTCTTGTTTTCCTGTCGTTTTATTTTTTCGTTGCCTCCTTTACGATAAGCCAAATGAATAAATTCGAGGGGGGACTTAATGAGACAAAGTGTCGCAAACGCGAATAACACTGACTAATACCCACTTTTGTCTCTGGGTTGTTTTGGTACGATACTCGAAGCGTGCATAATCAGCGATTTTCTCTAATAGAGATAACAGACCTACCAAATGCGACTTCAAGTCTTTGTCAGTGACGACAAGTTCCCAGGAACGCAATACACAAACATGGACAATCGGCACGTCATACTCGCCAAATTAGTAATCGCAACTACCAAGTTAATCAACATCTAATTAGCATGACTCTTATGTTGCATGTACGTCTTCGAGGAAGCTGATAGCTGATTTCTTTCTGTAGATTCGACAAATGATCCAGTACAAAGAGATGAAGCCCAAATGGGACATCGAATGCAATTTGATATTCATAAGGTTAACGTAATTAATTGATTGATTGGTCTAATCAATCGCATGGCATCGATAGCGATAATTTCTTTGTGCATTGGATTTTTTTTCCAAAGTTTATATATGTGCATGTGTTTTCAGTAATTATGTGCGTTTATGTGCAAATCGACTATGTATATGTGTAATTGCAAATTGCATTTGTTTTATTGATGATTATTAACAAGTCCTTGACGTTCAGCGTTTTTAATGACTCCCAACTTTGTAGGCAATTTTCCACTGCATCAAATTGTTAATTGTTGCTATCTTTTTTTTATGGTAGCATGAAATTCTAGGTCTAATTGGTGTTTATTTAAATTTTCACTATTCGATTAGAGTTAGTTTTAATAGAAAAGTTGCAATTTTTCTATGGTCTTCATAACAAAATTAGAATTTTAACAATTAATTTAGAAATATAGTTCCAAGTTTTAGAATATGGTTGTACCAATAATTATGATGAAGTTTATAATATTTATCTTTTATAAGTAGCTTGTTTAGTTCACGAATACATATTTTTAATATGCATGATCCTTTATATTTTATTATCCTTTTTTAGGATTATTAATTTCTAAATTATCTAACTGATTATATTGATTAATTCAACAATTTAAGTGATAGCTTAATTTAAATGAAATATAATAAGTTTAACATATTATTGTATTATTTATTTGTACTTAATAAATTGAGTAAAAACTATAGCCAAAATTTGTGATTTCAAACACCAATATAAAAAAGGCAATAAACTAATTTAAACTAATAATTCAGCTACCTTTGAGAATATTTTTCAACATTGAAGTACCTACTTAAAATACCAAAGACGTTAATCTAGTAAGACATGTTTGTCTAGTCTACTTTGTTCTATTTGAATTATTTATATAAATTCCAAAAAAACACCTATTATCTTTATAACGGCGTGTGTGCAAATTATCTTGCCCTATCTATTATATAACATCGAAATAATAAACAATTAATTAATGTTCGCAACTCGCAAATAAGGTTCCTCAAAAAAACGTAATCAAGTAAACAAAAATCACACTAAACAAATTCCAAGTACACTTCAAGTTGATGAAAACAAGTTGAAAGTAATTTTTGGATGTCCCCACGAATAAACAAACAAACAAACAAAACATGTATTTAATTCCATTACTTTGCAAAACGCAACACTCGTGTATTCATTATCAGTGACAGCAGGAGAAGGAAAATGATTAGTAATTGTATTTAATACATTTGCACATAAATTATGATTTCAAGAAGCCCAGTTTCAATACGAAATGGCATCGTCATGCTGTAATTGCGTTGATATAATTGCGTATACACCAAGTGTTTGCGCAATCTGGTTTCGATCATGGAAAACTTATCACTCGCATCCTTATCAATAGTTTGGAACCGCTCAAAACAATCAAGGCAACCCTAACCGACCATGAAGCCGAAGAAGCTTAGGGGATGCTCCCATGGAGATAACGACCATCGGCCATATTGAGCGTGCGATAAACTCACCGAAAACGTGAAAAATATTCTCGTCCATGCGAATCGTACTGCTGAGCAGATAGTCGGTGCCATCGACTTCGCTGTCCGAAATGGAAATGTCACCAGGACTGCCCGACGACGATGTCGCATAGTAGCTCGTCAACGAGGAGGGCATCTCGTGCGGATTGCCACCGAATGCGATCACGCACTCATTCGCTGCGTTCGTCTTCGGCGTGTTTTTGCAGAACTCCAACATTTAGCCCCACGCTGAAGAACAAGCACGTCCCAAGTGGAATCTCAGAAGCACCCACGAACAGAGAACGTCCCCAGGACGCGGATCGCTCGCCGTTTGAATACTCCTGGTGTGGGTTTGTAGGTTATACGGTCTCGGCGCGGACGCAACCGACTTGAAACACTACTTAAGTCAGCTCGACTAAGTCGCAATGCGCGCGGAACCTCACAACCAGCACCGTTCGACGTCGGCGACGAATTCAACTTGATAGTTGGGAATATCGGAACGTTGGGAATCGGCTCGGAGACGACAACGACCACGGCGACGACGGCGTCCTCGCATTTGAGCGCTTTTTCCTCCCGATCTGAGAGGGGGGCAGTCACGGGGGAGGCATCATGGCGGCGGTAATGGCTCAGCCGCATGCTGAGTCCCTCCACTTCAATGCAGCCATCGAATGCATTCAAGCGCCCGAATCGTATCACTTCCACCAATTCATTATTTCATCGTTTACGCATATGAAGTGCATTATCATTGAATCATTTTGTACACAAAACGCCTAATCACTTGCCAGCAAACAACCATAAACCATTTCAATGTTGGTTCACTGTCAATGGACAATTGATGTAAATGCTGCTGCATTTATTAGGTTTTCTATTGCATTTTACATATTGTATCGAATTCTAAAACCACAAATTACAAAACATTAAAATGTTATTAGTTGGAAACTATTAGGTTTTTGTGGTCATAAAATTCCTCAAAGATTTTATTGTATATGTATTTCAGTCAATAAGATCACAATTAAGTTCACTTTTTGAATGATGAAATTGTCCTTTGAATGGTACATATTAAGGATCATTATCATTTAGGAAATCTGAGTATCAAATGATAAATATATCCTTGAAAAATTTAATTTTCTTCTTTGTATCATCAGGTATCAAATTTTTGCCTCAAAGACGACAGGGATAAAAGCATTATAAAAAGAATTAAATTCTCTTTCAATTGGTATATGATTTAATTTCATGATCCAATATCTAAATCTCACTATTTTCTTGCAATTATGTACCACAGCATTAATCAAATGAATCTTGAAAGATGTTAATAGGTAATTAAATGCTCTTTTAAATTATGTTACGTATTACGTTCAATCACTTCATAGACTTTTATAATAAGAATCATGGATCTAGTCAAAATATTAGCACACATTAAATAAATTAAACAAATTTGTTTACCAGAAAATTTATTTGATATTGTTATGAAGCAGCTAAAAAATATTTCACTTCGATAAATCATTACTTCATCTGCTTATTTTATGATAGTCTAGTCTGGTGTTTTTCCAAAATACAAAATAACCGATATCACTTCTCAAATTAAAGAATGAAATCTTAAAAAAAAGTTGACAATTTCTAGGCCATCTATAAATAACCACAAAATCAGCTTATCACCAAAGGTGATCATATAAGTATGCGCAGAATTTACACAATCAATCGATCGAACACTTTCAATTAGCTTAAAACATCTCCATTGTCTCTTATCTGATGTGATATCAGTGAATTGACGTGCCCCATCAACAAGTAATCGTCCTTTCTCGCCCACTGCAGATTATGCAACTAATTAGCTAATTTTCATTGAAACTAAATTGCTTCTAATCAGTGAGTAGATAATAGAATTTCTTGACAATCATTCAAGTATCAATGCATTTAATTCGAAAAAGGGCATCATGCCTAGCCACGCGTCTCAATTACAATTAAAAACTCACTTCAACTAATTTTAATGACCTTAAAACTAGATTTGTACAAAACTAATTCACTTGGTAAAAAATAGCGCAAATTCAAAATTGCTATCTCGAATTGGCCAGCAAACACAACAAATCATCTTCAATCAAAACAACTCGTGCAATGGTATCAATCAAAATGTTGTTTCTTGTTATCACCTTCTATTTGGATATCAAGACATGGTAAAATGTGCTTGCCTAAACAGATTGAAATTGAAAAGTTTTTTGTTACTATAATAAAACAGGACTATCAATACTAGTGGTTTATTATTATGAATAAATTGATATATCACCGGTTGCTAACGGAATCTTGACAAGAGTTGGAGCGGACACTCGGCGAATGCGTGCCGTTTAATTGTTTACAATAATTTATCCTGCAGCCATGTACAACTATTATGGTCCAGTTCAAGATGTGCCAGCATACGAATTGTGCTCATCATTTGCACACGAGCGAATATGAATATGAAGATGAGCATGTGAAATGCGAAATGCTCCCAACTATTGAATTATATATATGTTATTGCAAAAGCTTGATAGGTCATATGCCATGCCTATATCATCGGTTATTACAATAAAAACAATCCGCCCGAGTATGTTTATACATTATGCAGATAAATGCTACGCAATCGCCTTCACGTTTTGAGAGCGTTCGCGGAGGATTTGCTTCATTTGTAATTGGCGCCAACATTGCGCCAACTTCTTGATTTAATTATAGCTGCAAGTGCACTTTTTTACATTATCTGGTTTGGTTATCTGTAGTCGAAACCGAACTGCATCGGGTTGGAACTCGATTTTAAAAGTTTATCTGGGTGCAACTATTGCGAAAAGATTCGCGGTTTTATTTGATTTTGTTCAAGTGCAAGGCTCATCATTGCATCATTCATTTCTTGCTTGATAGATTAGTTTTACTTCTTATAATTAACAATTAGTTTGGATCTAAAACAGTATCTCATTAGAACAAATGAATTTTTTGACACTAAATTGATCATTAATTTGATTCATTTTCCATCTGATATTTTATAGTATTCTCAGCATCATTAGGAAATTTATTAATCTATTGGTCTATTTATAACATAAACTATTAGATATTTCCATAATAAATATCAAAATTGACTCATAAATGAAAAGTACAGCAATCATATATTTTGCCATTTTATTTGCCATTTTTAACCAAATGATTAAACGATTTTAGCAAAAAGTTTCCATCATTAGAAGCCATCTCCAATTATCACAACTTGTTATTAATCTTATATTTATATTTTACTAATTATCATGAAATATTTTGCCCACATTTTCATGATTTCGTTTTATTCAAACATTTAAGAAGCTTTCTCGAAGACTTTTTATTTTAGAATATCAAACACTTCTAACAAGATGACCAAAATATATTTTTATTATTAGAAATAAACAACTTATTCCTTTGGCGATCCGAAACCTAGCCAATCATTTGACATTTCCGTTGTATTAAACAGTGATTAAAACTAATTATTGCCAATAATGATATTAACGTTGTTATTTATTTTGATTAATTTATTCATTTGCATTGCAACATGCAATATGAAAACATCTTACATCATGTCGGCTGAAGGATGGGATCAGCGAGAAGATTTTTGTATTTACAATGTTTTTGTAAAAATTACAAACTATAAGGGCGCATAATTGACATGGTCCCGAGACTGTGCGGGATTCGGAAATAACAAAATCGAAAAATGAAGCACCTTAAAATGCAAAATTTTCGCTTTTTTTCGCTCTTTTAACTACGTATAAGTTTTAAACCGTTGGACCGATTAAACTAAAGTTAGAACCAAATTGTAGGTCTTGATGAGCACTTTCCAAAAATCTATGGGTTCATGCCCTTTTGGCCATGGGGAGACCAGAAATCGCGTTCGAAGAAAAAAATTGAAAAAAAAGTTTGTAGCGAAAAAAGCGATACGAAATTCTTAAAATCGCTCGAGTTTTCTAAAATTTTCATATCTCCGGAACTACTGGACCGATTTGGATGATTCAAAAAGCATTTTTCATGTTTTGACAAAAAAATAACATTGAGCAGGGTCCTGAAATTGTGCGGAATTCGGAAATAAGAAAATCCCAAAATGGGGCAACTAAAAATGCAAAATTTTCGCTTTTTTTCGCTCATTTAAATGCGCATAACTTGTAAACCATTGGAACAATTAAACTAAAATTGGAACCAAATTGTAGGTCTTAATGAGCACTTTCCAAAAATGTATGAGTTCATGCCCTTTTGGTCATGGGGAGAGCAGAAATTGCGTTCAAAGAAAAAATTTAAAAAAAAGTTTGTAGCGAAAAAAGCGATATGAAATTCTTAAAATCGCTCGAGTTTTCTAAAATTTTCATATCTCCGGAACTACTGGACCGATTTGGATGATTGAAAAAGCATTTTTCATATTTTGGCGAAAAAATAACATTGAGCCTGGTCCTGAAATTGTGCGGGATTCTGAAATAAGAAAGTCCCAAAATGGGGCACCTAAAAATGCAAAATTTTCGCTTTTTTTCGCTCTTTTAACTGCGCATAACTTTTAAACCGTTGGACCAATTAAACTAAAATTGGAACCAAATTGTAGGTTTTGTTGAGCACTTTGCAAAAATCTATGGATTCGTGCCCTTTTGGTCATGGGGAGAGCAGAAATCGCGTTCAAAGAAAAAAAATGAAAAAAAAGTTTGTAGCGAAAATAGCGATATGAAATTCTTAAAATCGCTCGAGTTTTCTAAAATTTTCATATCTCCGGAACTACTGGACCGATTTGGATGATTGAAAAAGCATTTTTTATGTTTTGACGAAAAAATAACATTGGTCATGGTCCTGAAACTGTGCGAGATTCGAAAATAACAAAATCGAAAAATGGGGCACAGAAAAATGCAAACTTTTCGCTTTTTTCGCTAGTTTAACTGAGTATAACTTTTGAACGGTCCGTTAAAACGTAATAAATTTTGTTATTGATACAGAAAACTTCAAAAGCTGCTAGCTAACTGTCAAGTTAATTTGCGCTCATTAGTGATTTTTCAATAAATTTCGCGTTAATTACGCGTTAATTTTCATTTCCGTTGTAAACAAACATCGAACAAATGTCGGCTTATTATAACTATATAGTGTGCACAAATTAGAATCTAATTATAAATGAAATAAATATGCACAAGCATTTAATAACAAATAATATCCAAAACGAATATACCCAATAAATAAATGCAATCATTGTGGAAACGAATGATGATCGAAGTTATCGCAATATGAAACCGTAAAAAGTGTGAGCACGCGCAGCTTCAATCACATCTACTTTTCTCCACGTTATCAACGAATAAAAAAACGATTAAAAGTAACAAAAAAGAACCGAAAAGAAAAACAGATCCGAACCAAACTAAATGGCGATAATCATAGTTGAGTATACAACAGATATAATTACATATATCTATACATTATAAATATGTGTGCTTATCTTATCAGTATGGATGAATTCGAAACGAAATACTGACAGATAACCGAAATCTAGCCAATGTATTTGTTTCGATTGGAATGGCTAGTAAGTAAGTAAGTAAGTATACAAGTGGCTGAGGCACTAATTCAAATAAATATTGAATCTGAGCCGTGGAGAAAAACAGCGATTAGTAATAATGGCACACGCTGGGCGGCTCGGCAAAATGAGAGAAGGAGCTATTTACATATTAACGATGATTTCGTTTACGGAAATTTGCGCGCGATTGATTTGTCGAGCGCTCTAATCGTATTTGCATGGCCAGCATCAAGAAGCGCATTCAAATCTATGCAAACAGTCAAATCACTTCCCACTATTTGCACTGGGAAGTGATTTGAGCTGTCATAGTCATTTTCGTAAACTAAATGCTTCCACCAAGTTGCAAATGCCTTACCTGACATATTCTCCATTTCGGGGATGAACTAAAATCAATGCATCGCGCTGCAGAACTGAAAATGATACTGTATGATATAAGAGGCGATATTTTTTTGAGGTTCTTGGTGCAATCAATCCGGCCGTTATCAACCACGCTCGTAACTAACCGTACACACACCGCCACCGCACAGAAACGCGCTTCTGATTAATCAGCAAACGTTCAGCATGCGCTGATAACAGCGCTGAGAATATCCGAAAATATCTGTCATCGCGTTATCGCATGCATATGAGGGCCCCGGATCATTGATATCTCTGCGAGTGCGTGTGGAAATTGCAGTGGCTTCAGGTGGAGCACTTGCCACCCATTACCGAGATTGCCTATCATCGATTTCGTCTGATAACAAATCACTGCCTCAGATGCTATAAGACCTATGCAAATATCTACCAAATAACTTTAAGTCTGGAATCGTTCCTGGGTGATTTAGCACTTTTGCAAAGTTATCAAACTGGAATCCGCCAGATCAACAATTGGAGGAAACCCCAGATTCTTGAGTTGTACCACTCGAAAACTTTTACATTTTGGTGACTCATATAATGACGTATTAATCAATTTGCCGGATTTTGATTGTTCAAGCTTTGAAGCCTCTTTGTGAGAGAATCGGACGAAGCATTGAACGATGGCGTGTTGTATCCGGGGTCTAGACGTGGTTCAAGTCCACGATAACCCCGCACGTCTAGTTTCTTCCACATACGATGAGTTTTCAAAGCATTGATCCAACCAATCGCATTGGGAACGCAATTGCTTCATTCTAGCGGAATTTGAATTTATATTTAAATAAATTCGTTATACATGCGTGCAAACTGAACGAAAATGGGTCATCTTGCCATTGCGATTCGTTTCCAAATTGTTTTCATAATGTAGTCCGTGTGATAACGATTGCTTTCAAGAATTTCAGCAACTTTTGAATTTGAGTTCGGGTTTGTTTGACCATGTATAGTTGGCTGCCTAGCTTAATGATTACTATTTCGTCAGTCACAATTCTCGCACTGTTTAAACGAATAAATTTCCATTTATTCCTGATAAACGATACAATACCGTAAGGTTGTGACCTACCGTCACTGAATGGTCAATATTATAACGATATGTAACGATGCGATCGTATGCAAATGCCGCTTACATTTTAAATAGTTTTCAAACTATTGCAATTGCAACAATATTGAATCACCCATATCAATTCCATGAATATCTTGAATATTGACATAAAAACCATTGTTTGTTATCAGCAATAAATATAAGAAAAATCTTCAGTGGACACCAATTATCGACTTAAAAGTCTGTAAATAAATGTGAAGATATTTCATGTCAATAAACTGCTAACAATTAAAAGCCAACTTCAGTTTTTCATAATCAATATTAAATTCTTTTTACATTATGTTTGGTAATCATATATTCCTTTTAACTCAAAGCAGAGGATGAAAGAAACAACAACAAAGATTTATTTCTAAAAATTCAAACTTTGAATTTCAATTCTTCTAATTGTAACAATAAAGTGGGGGCGCTGATGTTGCAAGTGTAAACGTCAACTTCAAGTCACCCTTCACAACTAGGTTCTTTCTTTATTACCGGTAATTTAGAAGTGTAACGTTCCGTGCTTTTCGTCAGTTTCACTAATTACACCAACTAAACAGTGATTATTGAAGTAGCAAGCAGTGGTTAGTAGGTGTTAAGACGTGAAATACCTACCAGTCATATCCTTTTCGTCATTATTATTGTTTATGTGAGCCACATGGTTGGAATCCACTTCGTCGTTGCAATCACCGTTTGTTGGCGATTCAGCAGTCATCTCTGCAGTCGTTGTGATGGGCCTTTGAGCCACCTGCTCAACGTGTTTACTACGTTCACTCATCTTTCTAACGTAATTATCGTCACATTAATAACCAATCAGTTATTTATTGGTCTCTCGCACAGCAAGCGTACAAACGTTGTTGACTTGTTAAACTGGTCTCTGTTACAATTGCCTACAAGTGTCCAATACTTCTTTGTTTTGCCGTGTTGCAGCCACAAACAACGTATGATATGCCTTCAAGTAGCACGAATCAACAATATTGGCGGCTCATCGGTACAAAGTTCATATGAAAGGACCGACAAGTTGGAATTCCGCGCCGCAACCGTCGTTTCATCGATGAAGTCATAATCCACTCCACATGCGTAATAGGATCATTGTTCATAATTAGTCGTAATTGCGTGATTAATTATACTAATCAAAGCTTGCGATTTCCAAGCAATGCTTGTAACAACGGTAGGCAACCAAACGTGCACCTAATTAACACCAACTAATCCACTAAATTTTAGGTTAATTCAGTGCAGTACATACAGTTCTCCAATATTATTTGGTTGGAAGGTATGTAACAAATACGTTTTAAACGGAGAGTGTTAAACGATCAGCTGATTAATGCTATCACGAATTAATGCACATAACGTCATTACACGTCAGATACAATGCTGAGTCTGTTCATAGAAATCTTTGCATTAGAATTTGCAATTACAACTGTTCAGTTAATCTATAACTGCCACGGTAATTAACAGTTGGTGTCGTGAAGATGATTGCACTAGGTTCACTCTGGATTATTTTTGCATATTCCTTGCAAATTAAGGCAGCAAAAGCATGCTTGGAATAGACATTTTGCGTTCATATAAATATCACACATAGCACAAACACAACACATAAGCCGAAACGTGACGGGTGAGATAATTTTTCATAACGCAGGGAACTCTGCTCCTGTCGACACGGCCGACTTAAACCATCGACTACACACATGCACACATATGTGGAGAAATGTTTCACATGCGCGCGCGCATATTGGACTTAATTAATGACAATCGTCTCGTACAAGTCGTGTTTTTCTGCTTGCTTAAACTTCTCTCTGGGGATAAACTTCTCGTGTTTCACATATCTTTCATGATTTACATTCCTTTAGAATAAGCATAATGAGCATATAGGCGATAAGAAACCAAGTGATATCAGTCTACGCTATCATTCATAAACAATTTTGTAAAATTGATTGCAAAGTAAAATAAATTATTATTTTGTTACAGGCAAAGTGTGGCCACCTATCGAGCGGACCTACAACCGTACGATCACAGTTCTCTCGAATTTTTGTAACCAATCGGATGGAGAGATGTCGCAGTTATGCGAATAATCGATAGTGACTGCAGAAATTGGACTCTTCCGTTGGATTCCTGCACGTTTTTAGTGCTTAACTCGTGTGTATAGCAGCAATGTTATCTACGTCTGTCTAATCTACTGTACGTTTTAGAGGCAGGACATGTCTGGTACGTGCATGCAGCGCAGAAGTCTGGCAGTTAATTTGAAGGTCGCAGTGACACTGCTGTCGCTGCCAGCCGCGAGCGAGAATCGGTCGCAATCATTGGCGGCCTGCTGTATTCGCAGGATTATACATAGCAGCGTATTCGATACGGCTGACTACGCTAAAGCAACTGTCGTTAAATTACTAGCGGCTCCGTGCATAGTTCCACAACACAGTCAGTTGCAGTGCAAACAGAGTTGGTCGTGTGCAGTCCAGAACCCACTCAGATATTGTATTTTTGCAACAACTCGACGCATTCTTGTGAGGCAATCCGCTTGCTATCAACGCGTTGTGTGGTGGTGTGTACCTGCTGCACTTCGATATCTAGATTAGAACAACGCAATTATTGGCGAACGCAAAAATAATCACCATCGGACCCATTGGCGGAGTGGATGGGGTCAGAATTGGTTCAGGAGGCAAGCAAAACATAACCAAGCGCGCAGTAAGTTCGCCCGCAGTGGAACGGTGCGGTTTCCATGTGTTTCACCGAAATTTCTTAACCGAATCCTGGCCAGCATGCCTATCATACGTCACGATCGACTGCCTTTGCCGACTTTGAAGACCTACACCTTCTGCAGCGTGCTGGCATTGGCGACATGTGTGTACGTTGCAAACAATATGTTGGACGAAAATCTTCAACCAAATGCAGAAGTCAATCAACCACAAAGCGAGCAAATAAATACGGGAAGTCCTGCAGGATCGACAGCAGTTTCTGCAGCAGCGAAGAATGGTACAGTGGAGGTTCGAACGCTCAAGAGGTGGACCATTGCCGTGACGATGATTATGATTCAGGAGCCGCTTAGTGTTTGGGTATGTACCAAAAAATCTATATTTATTACTACAATATCCCTGGAAGAACTTTTTGCTTTCTAACGTTCTATGCCAATCAATGAAATACTTTCTTTTGTCAATAAGCCCTGGGAATTGCCATCTTTTCCATGACTGATTAATTGTTAGTATTTGACTTATTGAAAATCAAAAATAATCAATTAGAGATAATTGGGAAAATTTCACGTGAATTTGTGAGCAAACAACAGATCTTATAAGATGCTGTGTTTTGTTTACAATTACAAAAAGTAATCTTACAACGAGAATTGCTAGAAAATTTCGCTTGCTTTCTATTGCTTTCTGATGCATTCATTTGCTTGGTGCGCGAATGGGCCGAGAAAGCCAATCCATTCGATTCCTGGTAGAATAAACAATCTTTACCGTTTCCGGATTTTATTTAAATATAATTAGCAGCAAGTTGAAATATACGAGAACGCGAAGTTTGCTTGAATAATATGCCTTTTGCGCTCGTAATTCAAGCGTAACCTACGCAATGAAGCAATTATTTTTGGCGTAAATAAAAGGCAGTTTACAAGTACAAAATAATGTGAGATACAATACATTGAAAATATTTACTTCATATTTGTTTGGTTTGACATTGAATATGCCAATCGGTGAACAGAACAAGGTAGAGAATGCTTTGGTAAATAAATAAAATTTCACGGGCAAGATAACATGGTGCAATTATGGCGGAATTGCTAGGAGTAGAGAATGTCAGCGGAATTTGCAACTTTGAACCAATCTTACCGATTAAATTATTTATTTGAATATAATTTAACTTATCCATTATGAAGGAAATCAAGTTCTTATAACTTTGCTTGCTTAAATTATACAGATTCTTTAGTTCTTAAGCAACTTACTTAAGTGACACTAATTTTCAAGTTGCATTTGTTTTAATTAATTTGCAGAATTAATTACTTCCTGTGAACTTAATTTTTTTTAATAAGAAATGCATAAAATTTGACTTTTAAAATTCAAGACATTAAAGCAAACTTAAAATGTTTAATGCCAAGGTCACAATAATTGCTAAAATCAATTCTTGCATCTTGAAATTTGCCATCGAGCAATTTCCGGAACTTTTTAGATAATTTGATGTTTAGAAAACGACACAAAAAGTTGAAATCTCTTGATAGTAATTCTAAAGCAATTTGGAATTTCCACTAATTGTTACTACTTTTTATTAGTATTTTATACCTAGTTATAATTCATTTTTACATGGAAATGAGAACAATTTAAGTTCAAACAATTAGTGCAATGATAGGTTTAAGCTCAGTTATCAGACGGGAATTTATCATTTACGCATTTCGTAATTCTAAAATTAGTTTATAGGCATATCCGTTGTATTTAATGCACAAATTTAATGGAAAAGCGGTAAATTACGTTGAGCCATCTAAATGATAATTTATTGGAATAATCGTGTAGTCCTTGAAGTAAAAATAAGAGCTCGAAAGATTTCCACAAACAACAAAACAGCAGCCGCATCATTATGTAACTTGGCTATGTGCTTTATAGCAATTCGTATGTTTATTGGATTTATACAACTTGTATTTTGTTTATAAGTCTATACATGGTACATTATTCATGATCGAATGCAATTGCAACTGCAGAAGACGAGACAGAAGCGCATTGTGTCACCCACCCATAGAAAAAGTAGGAAAACAACCGCTCCGGATCGGGTTGAGCGCAATGTTGAGCGCTAACATACTGACCTAGTTATTCGGCCGAAATGTACGTGGACATGATGATGGCCCCCATTGTGCGGATTACACGGTGCTGGTACTTTCAGAGTCTGTCTCAATTCATCCGCGTGCAAAAATCATTTCATTGATTTGAAGTATGTTTGGTACTTCGTTGCGAATTATTTTTTCGTTCAAAGGTACATTTAGGCGCTCGTGTGCAATAACTCATTGCCCGGTTATTGAAAACAAAAAAGTACTTAATACAAAATTAATCAGCTATGATTTTTGCACTTTGTTGATTACATGTTATTACTCGTTGACTAACAAGTGAATTTTGAAATGTCGGTGGCTGCTCAATTATGTTTTTTTGGATTTTGAGATTGCTTGAATGCATTCAGAAATGTAGTGAACCCAATAACAAACTCGTTATCTGTGGATTTTACCGCACAAACAAATAACAATCTATTAATAATCAAAAGTAAGTCATTGTTCATACTAAAAAGAAACGTATTTAGTTGATCTTTATGAATTGCGATTGTTGTGGATGACTTTAAAAGGTGTTTTTGTTTTGATATATTATAAAAATATGTCTATCAGGTTGAGTGTTTTGATTTAATGTTTGAGTTCATAAATTTGCAATACTTAAGATTGCTGCATATTTTTTGTTGTGGTTCAATTTTTTTGTAATTTACGGGTAATCATGAATTATTTCAAAAACAAATTGGAAGTAACGACAAAGGAATTCCAAAATGATTGCATAGCCCAGAATATATAAACAAATACGAAATAATCGTCGCGACATTGAAGTAATTAATTCAGCATTTAAATATTTACATATTGAATTGTTAAGGATAATAATTCAAAATTTATTTTTCACATTAATAGTTTGAATTGCATTGGCCATTCAGGTCAAGAATACATGCAAGTTAAAAAAGGAAGTTCGTTTTCATGTGAACATATACGCGACAAAATTATTTGTTATAAATAAACATTGTTGTACCGACAAGGTCAATTTTGACTAAATTGCAAATAACATTTTTGGTATTGATGTTTCTCTAATTATACGATTTGTAATTGTTAAATTATTCATGGGACGTCCGATGTGTTTCCAACGCAATAACTTTACCAGTAATTTACAATTCGTCCCTCACACGACCCTAACCAGTTGAGAGTTATTGAGAATATATGCATGCATTCAATGAACGTTTACTTTAACCCAATTACCTTGCGTATTTTTACACATTAACGCATTCACTTCACTGCGTCAATGCCCATATAAATATTGTGTGTAAATAACGGTTGCCTCTAAATGCTCTAAATAAGGCGCGCTATTTTCCCGGTATTGATATCCGCATGTTTATTTCGCCATTTTAGTATTTCGCACGTAATCTATAATCAGTATTTAATATTGTTTCAGTACATAAAATGTCGACGCAATTTTGTATTATAGATAGCTTCAGCAATATTTGAAATGATTCATGAATTTTTGTTATTAAATGAGTTGAAATGCTTTTTGAAAAACAACGTAGAATTACGAGGCATTAATTTCATCTATCATGTTCTGATAAATATATAGTAAATGAGTAATTGATTGATACCTAGGTGAATATCGATTTCTTATGCGGGTCTAAGCAGTCGCATCGAACGCAATATATAGATGGAAAAATAATAACACTGACGTGTCGTTAATGCAGATGGCATGAATTTTTTATTAGGAATCCACGTAATGAGGACGACTCGTGGACGAAAATCATTACTATTGGTCAAACAAAAAAAATACACGGTGTGTGCTTAACATCACACGATAGAAGTAAAAACGTCAACAGGGGTATTTATACGAAATACAATTTGTTTTTATAATTAGCACGCAAAAACAGATTGTTTAAGTGAACGCTTAAATCATGCCCTTTAAAATGCTTTTTTAATCATCAAAATCGTTCAAATAGTTCTTGAGATATAAGAAAAAACATTTCTTATACGAATTTGCATTGAAAAATTAAAAATGCACCTGTTACATAATAAGTTAAAATGTAGCAAAGTAATCTAATTGCTGTTTACATTCCTCGCATTCCATTCCCCATTGTTCGTCTATTTACTTTGCAACCCTTTACTTGCGGTTGCATTCCTCGCATTCCGATCCCATTGTTCGTCTATTTACTTTGCAACTGTTTACTCGTTACTGTATCATATTCTATTCATCGCCGCATTCCATCGTTAAAGGGTTAAACCAGTTATTATTCAACACTTTTTTTGTGGAATGGGGGAATCAAGTTCATTCGAAACGAACCAGTTCTCTTATAACATTTTCATCAATATCTTCGAAACTAATGATCCGATTGCATTCAAATTTTCAGGGATTGTTTATTATATATTCATGGACATATTTAGAGATTTGCAATATCGGGAATCAATTTGTTCNATTTGTTCATAAATTATTAATGTTTATAAATAAAAAGAATTAATTTTTCTTAGTTCAAACGCGTTTTTCTCGCAAACGGCTCGGCCGATTTCCACCAAATTTGGAATATAAACTAATAAAAAAAGGTGCTTAACATATTGTGTGATCTCTCTGGACCGAATTTACCCGAAAGAGCGTTTCATTCCGAGCGATACATACCAGTTCTATTCACTCCCTATAATTTTTTGCACAGCGCGCCTAAAGATGTTTTCACTTCAAAAAAACGAGAATAGAATTACTTTATATATATCCTCCCAGTTGAATGGAAAAATTGCAAATGAAGCAGGAAATTAATAATGCAATATGGAAATGATGTGATTTATTTTGTCCTCAGGTTATTATCAATATGGCTGTATGTTGCCTCATCCTGTTTGGAAGAGGCATACAAAAGTTGGTTTTCGGCAAGTTGCGCGTCTCGGAGCAACAACATCTCAAAGACAGCTTCTGGAATTTCATCTTCTACAAGTTTATATTCATATTCGGAGTGATCAACGTCCAGTACATGGAGGAGGTTTTACTCTGGTGCTCGTGGTTTGCTTTGCTGGGCTTTCTGCAACTCATTGCCCAACTCACCAAAGATCGTTTCCAATATGTAAGCAAGAATTTCGTGCTAGAATTTAGATGTATTATCTATAACATATGTTATATTACAGTTGTCCTTTTCGCCAACGACGCCACTTTGGAGCCATTGCAAACTTATTGGATTACTGGTTTGCATTTTTGCTATATCCAGCTTCATGCTCCTGGTGTCCGTCTTCATTGGCTTCTTTGTGGGTTTCAACACATTCGCTTTTATGGCACCTGAGGTATTAACTTTGCGTTTTGTATCAATCAGCGTAATTCAATCTGTTGAATCCAATTTGAGCGTAACTTAGGGATTTCTGACCATTCTAGGTTTTACTATTGAGTATTCGTACAATGTACGTTATTCTCAGCTATGGCTATCACCTGTATGACCTGCGACATGAGAGTGCACCGACGAATATGTCAGAGCCTGCGAAAAACTGGGAAAAACGCGGCCCAGTCATCTACTATTTGGAACTTGCTTCCGAGCTGACGTCTCTCGTCATCGACCTGCTTCATCATCTGCATATGCTGCTATGGAGCAATATCTTCCTCTCGATGGCTAGCCTTGTTATCTGCATGCAATTGCGGTACCTCTCTCAGGAAATTCAGCGGCGAGTTAAGAAGCATCGCAACTATCTTTGGTTGCAAAACCACTTGGAGCAGAAGTAAGCTCACACACAGCGTCTACATTGCCTTGTGAATCTGTACTTACGTAGAGTTCGTTTATGATTTTATTCAGTTATCCAATGGCGTTACCTGAGGAACTTTCTAAGAATTCCGATAATTGCGCGATATGCTGGGAGAAGATGGAGAGCGCACGAAAGTTACCGTGCAAGCATTTATTTCATAAGTAATTATCTGCCATGGAGTAGCTATGCTATGTACACGTTTCTATCATCCTGTATTTTATTTCTTTTCACAGCACATGTCTGCAGTCATGGCTGGAACAAGATACGTCGTGTCCTATTTGTCGACTAGCCTTAAATATTCACACATCTCGTTTGACTCCGGCGGAACTGCAAAATGACAATCCGCAGCCTGCGCGCCGCGATAATCACTTCTTTCATTTCGATGGTAAAAATGTTCACGTAAATATTTCTAAGCACTATATCAAGGAATACTGTTTCAGGTTCGAGATACGTCTCGTGGTTGCCTTCGTTCTTTGTGGAAGTGCGTCCAGCGCCATTATTGCGCACCGATGAGCAAAACTCGCAGTTCGACGCAATGGCCCGCCAAGTGCAGCAACTTTTCTCGCATATTCCACTCTCTGTTATCATTGACGACCTTCGAGTGACGCGATCGGTCGAATTAACAATAGAAAATATCCTGGATAATCGGCTCGTGACGCCAGCAATATACCGGGAACCGGAGCCATCGACGAGTAACATATCCTCTAATTCGATGGATCAATTGCCCTCAATTCCGTCAACGTCCACATCCACCTGGGATTCCACACCAGATAATGAAGAAACGTAACATGCCAATTAATATCATTGTCGTTTTTCATTTCATTCGAATTTATTTGCAGGGTGGAAGCAACAGTTGCTGGTCGATTTTCAATGTGTCCCGAAGAGCGGGAGCGCTTGCTGCAGAAGCGCAAGGAACATCTTATACATTCAGCGAGAAAGTGCTATATCGAGAGAAAAATTAAGGATGGTGGTCAATCTACGACAAGTGAAAGTTGAGATTGTTACGAATGTGATTGTTGCTCTTTATCAATAGTTATCGCCGTTGTGCGGAATGAAGCAAAACGTCGTGAATTTTTAGAGTAATGTCCAAACAGAAAGAAAATTAAGATAAACCAGTTTTATGCGTACGAAATGAACTTGCCCGTTGGTAACTAAAACCACCTCGGCCGCATTAGTCGTTTACTTAATAATAGATATATTATCTCTCACGTATATCTAAATATTCTTCAGTAATTCAACGGCTGGAATAAATTCAATGCGATCGCATCGCGTACTTAAGGTAGCGCGCATAATTTTGCCGAGGATTTTTACGATAAATTTGCAATTGTATAGCGAATGCAATAAATTGACGCTAACAAATTTATACAACATCCATATTTGATGTTTTGTAGGAGGGGCAGTATCAATGATAATATTAAGCTAAACACTCAAAGCTACTTCACCCGCTATGCAAGCATTGCGCATGTAGAGACACGAGATATATTTATTTATCCATACTATGAAAATATTGGAAAATTATAACAATATTAAAAGACTGAATTTGTGTATGTAAATAATAATATGAAAAATATGATGACAAAGTGTGATAAGGCTTTTACAGTTTTGAAATTTGGTTCGAACTTCGTTCGTATCATTTTACATAAAATGTGAACTTGAATGCGAATTTAAGAAATGCTAATTGAAAGCTGAAGTGGATTGATTGCAGACATTGTTTAAGATTTACTATAATCATACAATCTAATCTAAGCTAATGAAGTAATGAATTGTTATTTTATTACAAATCACTACCTAACAGAGCATTTAGATGCGGTTTAGAAAGGTGGTAGTCAATAGAAAATCCAGAATATAAAAAGGTCCTCACTTGCTCACAATTTGCGTTAAAATTTGTCTTAACGAATTGTTGTTTCGCAGCTAAAGATTTTACGTGTTGGTTAAGACTGACAATTGTTTCAGTTGCATCATAATTATTCAACTATTCAATTTGAGGTAAAATGATAATGAAATTTATAGGGTACATATATTATCTATCTATGCTGAAATTGATGTTATTCGGCATGTAATGTAAAACGGGAATGCTAAAATTAATTAAGATCCGATACACGAAAGCTGTAACCAGCTTTCCTATTTTGGACTTCAATTGCGTTCTTGCGTTGTATGCTGCAAAGTGCAAAAGCAAGTGATTGTGTGTTGTATTACATTGTACTTATATAACACGTCCAACACAAAACAAAAAACATCAAAATGCATTGAGATTACCAAAGTGGTATTTTTTGTGTTAATATATTAGTTTGGCTTAGTTGCAGTATGTATTAAAACTTTCAAATTACACATCAAAATCTTTACATTAATGTAGTTTCCTACAAGATTAGTAAAGAAACTTGATGATTATTTGTAAATTATTCAAGTTAACATAATTTACAGACTATGACTCTGAGATGAGATTCATTTAAATAAGTCACACTTTCAATGTGAAAAAGTTATTCATGTGGACTAGATTTTATCTTTTCAGTTACATATTATCTTATAAAACAGGCATTCAATGAATTTAAATAATGTTTAAAACTGTAAAGGTAATGGACTAATGTGAAAATTGTTAACCCATCATATGTAATGTTTTAACATCTTTCATTTTTTACAGAGCTGTTTAAATCACTGAAATATGCATGGGACATTGCATCATCAGCAGACATTCGTTGCGTAGGATTGCAAATTAAAAGTCGCTGAAGCAGATCTCTACCCCTATTTCCAAGTTTTGGCACAACTTGTGACCAACTCATGTTTGGCTGGTAATAAGGGAATGGTTTATAATCAGGAAGTGCAGACATTCCCACCCATGTGTCATCAGTTGGTGTGCCTAGCAGTTTAAAAATCCTTCTCAACTGATCATCAACATCTGAGCCAGGAAATAATGGACGACCTAACATATAAGGTAAAATTAACATATTGGTATTTTTTTGAACACATTGACACATACCTGCATTTGCCAACTCAGCAAATATACAACCAGCTGACCACATATCAATTGATGTTGTATATAATTTGGCTCCAAAAAGTACATCAGGTGGTCTGTACCAAAGTGTAACAACTTCAGCTGAATAACACTTAACTGGAATGCCAAAAGCTCTTGCCAGACCAAAGTCTGCCAGTTTTAGTTCCCCATTTTTGTTTATCAGTAGATTTTGTGGTTTTAAATCTCTGTGAAGGACATTATGACTGTGACAGAATGCCAAACCTCGAAGTAATTGATACATAAAAGATTTCACAACATCTGGATCAATGTCTCCATTAAGACTATCAAAATACTTCTTTAAATCTTGATCGCAATGTTCAAACACCAAGGTAAGCTTTTTGTCACTGTGTAGCACATCATATAAACGCACAATATTTTTATGCTTAAGTTCCTTTAGTAAACATATCTCACGGAGTGCTGATGATGGAACACCTTCATCATCATCATCCAAACGCACCCGTTTTAGGGCCACAATTTCATGTGATTCGCGATTTTTGGCTTTAAACACTGTACCATATGTACCCTCGCCTATTTTTTCTAGTTTTTCATACTTTTGCATCTTGCTGCCACTAAAAATTTAATAATTATCATTTGTGCCTCCAAACCTTAGTTAGTTGCCGTGATATTCTCAATTATTTTTTATGTGAACAAATAACTCCTTACGTTGTACTTCTTTTTTCTTGTTTGGTTTTACTTTACTGAATAAATAATCTATTGCTTCAGATTATTTCATGCCTTCTCTACATATGTATAGTTTCTGGGTTGATTATTTTCTTGGTTATGCTCGAGTTTCGAGCGGAAGTAAACCATGGCGGGAGTAAAATCGCACTTTACTCATGTATAGTCGGTTTGCTGAGAAATGGTTTTATGATCACGTAGCCAAGTTTCGAACAACGGGAGTAAAATAGTACTTTATTCCCTCTGCTAGAAAGTCGTGTTTCTGTAGTGACATTGACATGTTAATAGGACGCCATTTTTTCTCCAAGTTCTGATAACAGCTTATGCCTATAAGTGCACTAGGTGAATAAATATTTCATAATATGCTTATTATAAAAATATGTATTGTTGCAGTCTTCCCTTCATCTTTGTGGACCTTGAAATTGTGGTTTTTAAAATGTCACTGAGACGACTACATTGCATGTGTTTGTTCTCATGATAGTAAATGAACAATTCATTTCAATGAAGGCAATAGCAGTTTGTCTCTGACAATAGTTGAATGAACATCTCAACAGAACCTTCAAGTATTTTGAGTCTACCACATGTTGTGGTTCTAATGGTATTGTATAAATATACCTGCAAATGCAATTGGTGAATAAATATCTCATTATATTTCTTGTTATATAGCATTTCTTGGACTTCATGGAGACTTCATCATGAAGAAGAGCAGCTATATTGAACATTTTGAAGCAGTAACCAAATGTTGTGTGCAACAGGTGCAGGTGCTTAAGGTATTCCATAAACACTTCATTTTTGTACATTCAATATATGAGCAAATGGGTAGGTTCGTAAGACTGAGCTGCTACATAGTGGCTACCAATTTTTCGGTTTCGGCAACGTTGCTGTCAATTATTCAAACGTACATAATACACATTCGACAAGAAATTGTTTCAAATACAAGTGAAATATTATTAGAGGGTTTCTTTAGTATAACAAAGAATTACTATTACAGTAGTGTTTTAAAATATTCAACTTTGAAGATTGTTGCGATTTTCGCGAATTTTTCAAAGACTATATATAGTCTTAGTACATTTTTTGCACTTTTTCAAAAATTGTTCAGGATTGTTTAGAATTGTTGTTTAAATAATTAAGGGATTAATTCTGAATGAAACGCAACTAAAATCAGTCAATTATTACTTATATTTCTCGAGTTATTCAACTTTGAAGATTGTTGCGATTTTCGCGAATTTTTCAAAGACTATA
>JARJDZ010001763.1:0-20759 GCA_030264555.1 Aleochara sp. GC000083
GAACTTTAATTCAAAAACAGGAAACAGGATATGTGTAGCAAATTTTGATTTGAAAAGTACTGTATATTTTGGTCGAAGGTGGGGGTGGGGGGACGGCGACGTATGCGGCGCTTTCGTTTGGTTTCGTTCATTTCGCTCGCCTTTCCTCTCTGATAATACCGCATGCCGTTTGGCTGTGCTTATCGACCTTTTCGTTTTCGTTCCTGTTCTGCTTCGCCTCCCCCCACCCCCCACATTGCCAACATTCCCCCACCCATTTTTCCGTTTCGCGGTTTTCGTGCGGACGAAGTTGCTTGAGGAACTACCTCAACGCCAGTACATTTGTGTTTCCAATATACATTCGGGTCGTTTCTTCTTTTCGCCGAATTGTTCATACATTGCCCCAGTATAGCGGGTTGCTCTTCAAGGCTGGGGGGGAGGGTACATGACGCAAACTTGGTTGCTTCCTTACGACTCCTTTGCATTCATAATCGTAAATCCGCGATCGCAAGTCGCGCAAAACTTCAACTCGAACGGTTTATACGTGCTGCTTTTTCCTTCCTCCATGCGACGAACTTTTTAAACCGGGCAGAGAATCCTCGATATCTTTGACATTTCACCCAACTTCGTCGCTTTTCGTCGATGCCGTTGTCATTGCGCTACCGCAGTGAAATATGCACTTTTTTCCTCGTCGAGCTAAATTGAAATTCATAAGGAAAGTTTTTTCGGCGGCGAAAACGAATTAAATCGTTTCCCCTTGGATTCTTTTTTTTTCCGTGATTTGCATGACTTGCAAATTAGTCCTACATCATCAATAATGATGTAAACACGCATTAGGATATTTCAATCGGAGCGAATTTCCGTATTCGGTCATGAAACGCGAACGCGAATTCAATAGTTCTCGGGTCGATTCGCTTGATTCCCTTCCTGTTCGCGTTATTTATGCAGTGCGTGCGCCAGGATAGTGTTTTGGACCTAACCTAATCCTTGACTGACTGCCAATACGAAACGATGTACCTTATTCCTGGCGATTTGTTTAATGTCTTATTGAATATTTCAGCCGCATTAACATTTTAAATAAGTCACGTAACCAACGCGGTTTTGGTGCGAATGGGTGGGGGTTAGAAATGGTTATAAGTAAACTCCCTACATAGGGAGAGTACCCAAAATATCCGCCATATTGTCCTTTGAAACAAACATAGTTTAAATACGACCATGATAGTAAAATAGGAAATATCATTCTCCATTTTGAGACGTCAAGGGCCACTAGCATTGTCGCCATTTTGTTACTAAAGCGAACAAATGAATAACGATACTCCCGCAACATGGTGGCTTCCGGAATATGAATATTTCGGCGCGTACGCAGAATGCGAGTCGATGATTATTTTATAATGATCCATCTTACAAGTAACACGTTATTATCCTTGAAGCGTGGCGCCACCGTCGCCGGCGATGGGGGACGCCGCGATTCATGTTAATCTCGGCGCAACTTGTTTTCCATTTTGTATGCAAATCCAACGCCTCCCAATTAGTGCGAGGACTCGCTTGCCGTCTCAGGAGTACTAACGACATTCCACCAACAATTTTATTTGTTGAATCTTGTTCAAAGTGGATTACAATTACGCCTGGCATTTGAGGCATGGCGCATAAGAGGGAGTTTGAGAGGGAATTATTTCGAAATTCAATTATGTGGAGCATTTACAATATATTTGAGCTTTTGAGTGAGGTAGATAATCTCGCATACATTAGTGTATTGTTGGTTGCCGGGGGCATCATTTATTGTACATTTTCCTATTTCACCATTGAAATGATTCATTCCTTCTTAAAGAATAATTTTTAAATTGCAATTGTTAATTCAATTCGATACATTATGCATTACGATGGTGTAATGGTAGCTGCCTGATGTTTACTCCAACTGTAATTAAATTACATCATTGACGATGGTCTGTAACATTAATTGCATGTGTTCGTTGTTGCCTATGACCGTACATAACACCTGCGGAAATTAGTTCGCGCCAATTATTCACGCCCGAACGGAAATCGGCGTTCGCCGGAAGCGACTCGACCGGAAGAAATCGATGACAGCTCGCACCACAAACCACCATATCGGATATAATTAGATGTCATCTTTGTTTATGGCCGGGGAGACTCTCATCGATGAACGACCTATCAAAACGCATCCTGAACATAACCTTCAAATCGTTTCTGCATATGCCACTCACCGGCAGCGTCGCACATCAGTGGTTTGTCATCGCGTCCCAATATCAGCGCTTTCGAAAACGATTTTCTACCATCCAGGTCACATCATATGAGCATTTGATGTCCTTTGTCCTGTCGCATTCGGCCGCATCTTGCGGTGAGCGATCGGCGGCTTGCTCCTGCTCCTTGCTGTAAACAAGCTCGAACGACGACCCGAAGCTAATCGAATAATGCACGCCCGAACGATTTCGTTCGGTCGCCGTTCGCTAATGTCAGACGGTGGTCGCCCGCCAAAGCCACCGCCGCCGCCTCCGATGTCGATACCATCCCCCTTCGCACCAGCCCCAACGTGGGGCGCCATATTGCGGTCGGGCCTATGTGGTGGAAATAATTTTCCATGTGACATGCACACTCATGAGATATCCGCACATCCTCGTTTCGTTTTGTGTTAATTTCAACAGCAGGTGGCGCTTTCATTCGGATAGAGACGTTCGTGTTTTGTTTGGTGCACTTTTGGTTGCAGAACGGAATTGTGTCACCTGTTCTATTCGTTTGCTCGCTTTGTATATCCGGTTTACTTTGGATCGTAATAAGGATAATGCATTTGTATATTTGCACTTTATGCCATACGTGGCGTTCGTGTCCTGATGGAAGGATCATGGTATTTATTTATCGCATGGATCTATTTTTTTCCTCGCGTTCACTTTAAATGATGGCTGAAAAAATGACATACATTCGCAATTGTAAACAATAACAAGTCATTTTTCTAATGGATTATGCACAATGCAATCGCATGTAGGCAACCAACTATGCATGGTGATGAATACAAAGGAATTTTCAATGTAGTTTTTTAATAATTACTTTTTGATTCGAATCAACTGAAATGTCCTTGGCGTGCTGCATGTAACTTAAGATACTTGATGATTTAGTGTGTACAACCCATGAAATTTGTATTTCATTATATGCAACCCAAAATACAATTGCATGTAGGCAACCCATTATGCACTATAGGCATGATTCAAGGAGTATCTTACTTCACGAATTTTAAATTTTAGAATATGTAACCCAATACGCATCAATACATTACGATCCATCATTTTATTTGCGGTACTTGAGGAAAGTCATTTGTAATTCCATAAATATTGAATCATATGAAGCATATTTTGTTTGAACTGCGCTCGCTAATGTCACAACAAAAAAGTATTAATTCAATACGTGCACTCACGTACAAAAGTACAATCAATGCGGATTCATTATTCAAACACACGAAAATCCATGAACGGCAAAAAACGCGTCGAACTCCCTTCCCCCTCCACTTCCCTAAACCACCTCAACCACCTTTCACGCGTATTGAAAACACTGAAAACATAATTTATTATGGCACTCCATTAGCTCCAGCGCCACCTACACACTTCAACAATACGCCATCGAGCACAAAAGCCCCCTTCCCCATGCAACACAATGGCCGAAATGGAAAAGTCACAACAACAAGAATAATAATAATAATCATACTGCGGATCGGATAGTAATAATGGTTGTGAAAGTAATAGAAATATTACGAGGACAGAAGGGCGATTGTCCGCGCGCGTCTCTTCGCCGACGCTAATTAACGTTCGTTGCGCCGTCACTTCGTTAAACATTAATATAATGGATTAAATGGCCGCCGTTCGCGAGGATAACACGGTTGCTTGTTGAACGCTATCGATTGCAGCAAGTGCAACGAAAAAAGTTGGGGGCGAAAAAAGCCGAACAACTAATTGAAGTAGAAAAAGCGTACGCGTGTGGAGATTGCTTCTTTTTTTTTCGTTCCAGCTGTCATTTGTTCGTTGCTGGCTTGGCGGTTTTAGTCGTGGTGGGGGATGCACGCTTGTTATCGGCCATTATTACACACTTGAAAGCGAAGTGCATTGTCAACGATGAAAATACTTCAATTTTTCCAGCATGATGCCCGCTCGTCGTCGGCTATCTTCGTCCTTCATCGTCTTTGTTTATTTTCACGTCATTATATTGATGTCATTTGCTTGTTATTATCGTAATCGTCATCGCGAATGCATTTGCTTGGGACAAATTGGTTTACTTTAGCTCCCAATGCTTGTATTTTTATTTGTTTGTCGTTATATGTGTTTCAATTGTTAAAAAAGGCTCCAAATGTTAGTGTAGGCAACCATACACACAAAACCATGGTGTAAAGTTCGCATGGTTACATGGTTATTTTTTGTTCTGCTAGTTGGTTGCCTATGATAACATTCCGTATACATGGTTGCATATCCTAAGGGGCAACCGATTTTTAACTCAATCTGTAGGCAACCAAACATAAAACATTCTTAACCAAAACCATTTACTAAGAAATAATATATTAATTTTACACAATGACAATTTTTTAGCTAAAAATTGATTGCCCCCTTAAGATATGCAACCGTGTATACGGAATTTTATTGTAGGCAACCAAGTACACAACTAGCATAAAATAGGTGTCTATGGATCATAAAATAGAAAATAACCATGTCATAAACGTCAATAATTAACATATACTCTACTTTTTATAATTTCAGAAGCCATAAAAAACGCATGGATGAATCCATACTACTGAGAAATGCTTGAAACAAGAGCCCATTAATTTTCGTTTTATTGAATCATTTGAAATGGACTTTCGAGTAAACCAACGCAACGCAGTTGATTAAATGACCTGCACATGAATGAAACGGCCGTAGATACAACAATATTCCCGAGTACAATGCACGCCGGGAAATGCTCTCCTCTTTTGTTTATTTTTTACGTCAAACAGGAAACGCGATGAGCGCTCAGAACCTGGCGCACTTTTCCGGGCGCACTCAGATCAGGTACGTGCGAAATGCGGAAATGAACATTTCACATTGCACCCATTTCCATGTTGTTATTTTCCACGCTGTTTCAAAACTTCACCGCTTGACCGTCAAGGGGGCGCCTCTCGTGCATAAGCAATGGCGTCCGCACACATTCATCCGAAGGGATAGATTGCCCCGGAATACTTGAATCATGTAATTTTTCACGCGCGAGCCCACACCGTTGAAACGATACGCAATAATGAACTCGGCGACGCCGACAGCGCGCCAACAACAAATGCGAATTGGAGTGGGCGCAAAACGTACAAGTGGACGGACGGACGCTTTGTGCCACGTGGACGCGACAACAAAGAGCATGCGATATGCATGCAGATAGGCCGCCCACATATCATATGCATTGAATGTGGAAAATGTGATGCGGCCGTGGAGCGGCGGGATGAGTTCACTTATCATGCCAATTCGGGCATGGATGCTGTGCTTGACGTAGATGACGTTTTGAAGCTGATGGCGTTATATAGGCAACCCAACCAGCATGCGTTATGTGGGCGGCGTTAATTGGATTCGAGAGTTTGCCTCGCAGCGATAAAGTGCGTACGAACGCAAATGTATCGAATGAACTTTTTTGATTTCCATCCGTCGTCGATCAAAAATGCGGCGTGCGAAATTAATTCGGGATACAAGCGAGAAAAACCGACTCAATTTTCATTAGGTGTGTGTAACTTTGGCGAAGTGAATGACGCGCGTTAGTAAACACTCGCGGCGGATATGTCCTTTGAAGCGTGTGATTAAAACCAACGTTAACATTTCCCGATCGCAGCCAGCGCTTTCATTTGAGTTCCAATTCGGTTCGTGCAAATTTGACAAACATCCGTCGACGACGTTGACTTGTTCATCGTGTTTCTTTACAGTTGCCGTATTTGCCCACCGGTGCGCCAGCGTCGAGTTCTTGCGTGCGTACTCCTTGGAGCGCATCCCTCGGGAGGGTAACAAAGCCTGCACAGCCTGCACAATCGTGCGCGCAATACGTCTTCGTCCTCGCTCCCTCGGTGCCCCCAACCCCATCCTGCCCCGGAATGCTGCATGCATTCCTTCATGAGACGCCTCCAGCGCCGTCGCCGGCGGACGAAGAAGGCAGCGATAAGAAGAAGAAGAGCGGCAATTACCGCCGAAACGCGGCAGGATGAAGTTGCCGGTGATAGCGTGGGCGGTGTGAGGCGGGTTGCGCGGATGGTCTTCACCTTGCCCACCTCCCCACGAAGCGTTTCAACGCCGCCAACGCCGTGGAACTCGTGACGACTAATGAATCATTCGTTTAGGTGTTTCGTTCGTTCCACCGCCGCTGCCGCCGCCGCCGTCTCCTTTGGCATGGCTCATCTCTTCTGCGCTCGCTGATTATAAAGGTGCGTGCTTAGCATTGAACCCACCACCATCACAACCGCCGCCGTCGAAGAACCCTACATTGTGTAACGTGCCCAGCGTTGAGCCGCACGAAGATTTTCACTCGTTTGTAGATAAATCTTGCGGATTTTCCCTCAGCAGACAATCGGATCCTGAAAGGGGGAACACGGACAAACAGTGTGTTCGTTTATCCACTTGCTTCCCCTCGAGAAAACGCCGCCTCATACGCTGGGCATTATCATCCGTGTAAATATATAATGCTCGTAAATAAGATTTTATTGTTTCAGGTAAATTTATGCGACGAAATGGAAAATAATCGTATTGGACGTATTTGATGTATGCAACTTATTGTGTTTGCATGTATGATGACATATGATGTATGCAACCAGTCATACATATAAAACAGCTGTTTGCTATTCATTAGAATGTAATCATTGATGAGATGTTTACTGTGATGCTGTGAAACATTCAACCAGATATCTCTGATACAAGATTGAATTATATGAAATTCTGTCTTTGAAGAAAAGTGCTTCCACCCAAGGTCGTAGGTGATATAAGAAAACATTGTAAGTGTTAAATCATTAAGCAAACTACAGTTTTTATTCATTGCTCTCAACATTTACAGTTGTATGCATTAAAACTAACATCTGACTGCTGCGATGATGTCTCCAAGGATGCAACAACCATGCTCTCCATCCACTGTGAAAACTTGCCCAAGTACTGTATGCTCGCAGTCTTAGAAATGTTTCATTTTAAATGCTAATGCGAATATGAGAACTTTTAGCTCAACGCACCGTGCAACGCGTGAGTGGAAACGGCGTCGCAGTGACAACGAAAATGATGACAAGCGAACACCAACGCAAGCGGAAAAGACATGGTATGAGGAGCTCCAACGGCCCAGGCCTAAAATATGAAAATGACTAGTAGGCAAATGGAGCACAACTCGGCGCCGCCTCCGCCTTCGTTCTCGGCTAGGTGCGTGCATTGTGTTCTAGATGTACTGATGTTGATATACGTACTACAGGAATGGAGCGTTTGGCAGGGTCGCCCCGGTGCGACAGCACCCGTGGGAAGGACGGGAACAGCGCTCTTGTGCTCACACCGCCGCCACGGCCGCCGCCGTCGAATACTACATGCGAAACGGGCAATGGGAGACTCCATTCATCGTGTTTGCACGCTCCTTCCTCTTCCTATTCCTCGGATGAGAGGCCGGCGCTCGCATGCTCGCATTTTGCAGATGCGGGCTGCGGATTGCGCGCAACCGCCCGCCAAGCAGGCAGTCAACCAGCGTGCTGCACTGCAGCTCCTGCAGGAACACTCACAGGATCGCATCGAACGTGCTTGCTGCTCATTGGGAGCACATTGGATCCTTCGACGCGCGCGGATGCGTTCCCGATCGTTCATATCTATCGGATCATCATCTCACGCTGCCATTAATACCCATTAGCAGGCAATCCATTTACGTGCGGCATGGCAACTTCAGCTCATGAATACCTCGACTCCATGGAGGGCGCTTCGAGGTCTCGAGTGCATTGAAGATGCTCTCTCGTTTTGCGCTGCAAATGAGCCCATTGGATACAAGGGAAGAACGACCCGAAATTCCAACGGGCTTGTGAATGCTCCGAATGCATTAATGCGGGCTGGATGATGGACGACGTCAAGGGTGGGAGGGCTGCAACTGCAACGGAGGACGCAAAACCAATAACTAATTCCATTGAGATAAAATGGAAATTTTTGAATGATTGGCTTTGTAAATGCGCTTTGCATGTACGCGGACATTGCCAACCGACAGCGGCCGGGAATGTGCAATGTCATCCCGAATGCACAGAGCATCGCGTCATTTATATTCCTTGTGCCAAAAGCAAGCGCGCCGAAAAACATGAAACACATGCCGCCCGTTCCACCTAAACTGAAATATGTACACGGCGCCGCTTATATTATTTATGCGCGCAAAGAGAACACGTTGATGCGTTGTTTGCATCCCAGGCGCTTGGAGCGAATAAATGATCACGTTACGTTCTTCAAAGTATACATCAAACAAGGCTGTGCATCCATCATCACACGTTCATCGACTTTTTTTGTACTTTCATTTGAAAGAAGTTAATTAGAACTACTTATTTCTAGTTGAAACTAATACTGGCATCAGGTGGTGAATAATCTAATTCATTGCTCACTAGCGAAGAAGCAGGTATAATCTTTGCTTTAATTTACAGTTTGTTAGCACAAAACAACTTTCTGCAAATAATGTTAAAAGTGCTAATAATTTTTTTCAGGATTCTGTTACATTTCAGAGAAATCTGCATAAGGCGACACCAATGATCAAATTGGTAAACTAGCAGTAAAACCAATTGGAGTTTCCTGTAAAGTTATGACTGCATGGTGGCGACACCACGAACTAAATAGCTGTAGTAACTCTGCAAGTAGTTATGGAATTACAGTTTTCTGCAACGAAGAAACTGCTCTCACTCAGCAATCTGTATCTCTCATAAAACACAACCAACTAAAAAATTGCATTCTGATACGATCAGCAGGTTGTCGTGCTTATTTTCCTGCAAAAGCCAAGTTGATGTTTTGATCGAAACGGTGTAACAAGTGCCATAGCAAAGTGTTGGAAGTATAAATCGTATGTGGATTGAGACCAGCATTATTTCATTAGTTATCAAACAGAGCAAAATGTTATATTCAACCATCGCTGATACAAGTACTAATTAGCAGATCTTAACCATCAAGATGGTTGAAATTGGATCATCAAGCCTCCTGCATCTTGGGGACATTGTCTCCTTGTATGCAGAAGGTAATGTGAGTGGATTCCTTAGCACACTTGGGTAAGTTTCATTAATAATTGCAGGTATTGCCTGACCTCTACTATTTTAGCTTGGTTGATGATCGATGTGTGGTATGTCCTGAGGCAGGCGACTTGGCAAATCCACCCAAAAAGTTTCGAGGTGAGCTGTTTTTTGACAATAATTCATTTCCAATTTTGTACCTTAGCTGGTGCAAACAACTCAGTTAAACATGAAAAAATTTTGCAATTTTATTAATTAATATATGTGTAATGCATTATGAGGTTTTAATGATTTACATATTGTTTTTGCAGATTGCTTGTTCAAAATATGTCCTATGAACCGCTACTCCGCCCAGAAGCAGTTCTGGAAGGCAGCAAAACAAAGTATGGGATCAAACACAGATGCTGGATTGTTGAAAAGGCTTCATGTAAGACAATTCTTTAATTATTAAGTATTACTTGACATTTCCTATTAGAACACAGACCTAATACATAGTTCCTGCTATGTGTTGTTAAAACTCAAATCAATAGTTATTTTTTATTGCAGCATGCAGCTGAAATTGAAAAGAAACAGAATGAAAGTGAACATAAAAAGCTTCTAGGATCCAATGTATCTTATGGCACTGTTGTACAGGTGGGTTTCATGAATTATTTCTCCTATAATTAGCTGTTGAAATGTCATTTAAATTTATAATCAATACTCTAAAGAAATGACATCAGAGGTTTTACTATGATAAAATAATGAGTCTTTGATTGTGACTCATTATGAATATGCAAACAGGTCTGATATGGACGTAAAATGCTAATTATTTTGTATTTTCAGTTGCTCCATTTAAAATCCAATAAGTATCTAACCGTAAACAAAAGGCTGCCGGCTTTGTTAGAAAAGAATGCAATGCGGGTCCACTTAGACGCTAATGGAAACGAAGGCTCCTGGTTCTATATCCTCCCATTTTACAAACTGCGTGCCAATGGGGACAACATCGTGCTTGGTGATAAGGTAATTTTAAATCCTGTCAACGCCGGCCCACAAATTCTGCATGTCGCTGCAAACCACGAATTGCCGGACAACTTGGGATGCAAGGAAGTGAATGTCGTCAATGGCAGCACCTCGTGGAAAGTAACTTTATTCTTAGAGCACAGGGAAAATGCGGATGACGTACTTAAAGGTGGCGATGTCGTTCGCCTCTTTCATGCCGAGCAGGAAAAGTTCCTTACCATGGATGAATATAAGAAGCAGCAAAATGTATTTCTTCGTGCGACCAGTCGGACATCGGCGACAGCAGCAACAAGCAGTAAAGCCCTCTGGGAAATTGAAGTAGTCAAGCACGACCCGTGCCGTGGCGGTGCAGGTCATTGGAATTCATTGTTTCGTTTCAAGCATTTAGCGACTGGGCAATATCTCGCTGCTGATGTTGACAATGATCAGACGGTCGATGCATTGCGTACTAAAGTTGGCAACGATCTGGGATCTTCGGGCGAATCCCAGGTTTATCATCTTGTTCCTGTGACGTATTCCAATGAGATAGCATCGCTATTCGAGTTGGATCCGACGACTTTGACGCGTGCAGATTCATTAGTTCCGCAATCAAGTTATGTGCGCTTGCATCATTTATATTCCAACACTTGGGTGCACTCGACGTCGATACCAATCGATAAAGATGAGGAGAAACCGGTGATGTCCAAAGTGGGCTGCGCTGTGATGAAGGAAGATAAGGAAGCGTTCGCACTTATTTCAGTATCGCCCGTGGAAGTCCGTGATTTGGATTTCGCAAATGATGCTTGCAAAGTCCTTTCATCGTTGTCGAGCAAATTGGAAACTGGGGTAATTTCACATAATGAACGTCGTGCTGTCACCACCCTCCTACAAGATATCGTCTATTTCGTCGCTGAATTGGAAAACGAACAGAACAAAACGGAGGCGCTCGATTTGGTTGTCACAAATCCAAATCGCGACCGGCAAAAGTTGCTACGCGAGCAAGCAATACTGAAGCAATTATTTAAGATCCTTCAAGGACCTTTCACGTCAATTGATGGTAAGCCGGCCTTCTTAAAGATAGAGGAACTCGGCGAGCAACGGCACTCTCCGTACAAGTACATTTTCCGTCTCTGTTATCGTATCCTTCGACTGAGCCAACAGGACTATCGCAAAAATCAGGAATACATCGCCAAACACTTCGGCTTCATGCAGAAACAAATCGGCTACGACATCCTTGCTGAAGATACCATCACTGCCCTGCTACACAACAACAGGAAGCTATTGGAAAAACATATTACAGCTGCAGAGATTGAAACCTTCGTGGGTCTTGTACGTAAGAATATGACGAATTGGGAGTCGCGTTTCCTCGATTACCTTTCCGATTTATGCATTTCAAATCGCAAAGCAATTGCAGTAACGCAGGAACTTATCTGCAAAAGCGTGCTGAGTGAGAAGAATCGCGATATTCTCATCGAAACGGCCATCGAGGACGTAGTCTTCACGACAGCCGAAGTCGACGAGGATCTAGAAACAGATGAAGAATTCGAAGCGATTGAGGAACATCTGAAGCAAGTCGTACTTGTCTGGAATAACGGCCAACGTAGCATGAGTCTTTCAGACCTCTGCCGTAATGGCAAACTAGGTCTACGTGATGATCAAGCAATTCTGGATTACTACAAGCATCAATTAGACCTCTTCTCAAATATGTGCCTCAACCGGCAATACCTCGCATTGAATATTCTCTCCGAGCAACTGGACATCGATCTGATTTTGAAATGCATGTCCGATGAGACCGTCAGCTATGAATTGCGAGCTTCTTTTTGCCGACTAATGTTACACTTGCACGTGGATCGCGACCCTCAGGAACCAGTCACGCCCGTGAAGTATGCGCGTCTGTGGTCTGAAATCTCATCGAAGATGTCCATCACTGACTACGACAAGAATCGAACACCGGATGAAAATAAAGAAGCAGTACAGAAACGATTCTGCTCAACAATCAGCTTCGTTGAGGACTATTTGTGTAATGTCGTTGCAAAGATGTGGAGCTTTGCTGATCAGGAGCAGAACAAATTAACGTTTGAGGTGAGTACAAACAAGAGTTGTGTGGTTTGGCGTGTGTTTTGAGTTGAGGGTGTTCCTTCTCTGATTACAGGTAGTAAAGTTGGCGAGAGAGTTAATCTATTTTGGATTTTATAGTTTTTCTGATTTATTGCGACTAACCAAAACTTTATTAAGTATTTTGGATTGTGTGTCCGAAAATGATTTCGTGGACGGTCGTTTACCTACTGGCGATGTCGATTGTAAGTATTCAAATCTGATTTTCTAATCGCTCTGCTTAATGAGTAGATTGTGCTAGTTGCCTTCATTTAACTATCATTTGTATTGTGTGTAGCTCAAGAATATCAAAAGGAAAACGCTACAAAACGAGGTAAACTCGTTCCTTTCTTTCATGTTGCATGCTTTTCCGTAATATTCGGTTAGGTTGCTTGTCTAAACTGCATAATTTTACAGCTGAAGGTGGTGTTCTTCGTTCCATTGGCGACATGGGTGCTGTGATGACATCATTGGCGTTGGGTCCTGTGGGACGATCAGTTGTTTCACCAAATGGTACCCAGAACAAGGGTGGACTTAAGGAATATCCTTTAGTGATGGATACCAAGTTGAAAATCATTGAAATCCTTCAGGTATTTTCTGACACCTTTTGCAAATAACTGATAACTAATTATAAGTTCTGTATTTATAGTTTATATTGGACGTTCGATTGGATTATCGCATAAGCTGTTTGTTGAGCATCTTCAAGCAGGAATTCGATGAATCCGAACGTAGCGGCTCTGAGTTAACTACCCTTGGCAACAAAGGCATCGATCTTGAATGGATCGGAAGTCAAGCAGAGGGAATCTTCGGCAACAGCGAAGAGAGCGCTGAGCTAGATTTGGACGCTCAAGGAGGACGAACATTCTTACGAGTCCTGCTCCATCTCACCATGCATGATTATCCATCGCTTGTATCTGGCGCGCTACATCTACTCTTCAGGCATTTCAGTCAACGCCAAGAAGTACTGCAAGCGTTTCGACAAGTGCAGCTGTTGGTCTCTGATAGCGACGTTGAAAGTTACAAGCAAATCAAAGCCGACTTGGATGTTTTGCGACAAAGCGTAGAGAAGTCTGAACTGTGGGTCTACAAATCTAAAGGCACAGAGGATCACAATATCAATTCAACGCCGAAGAAGGGCAAGGAAGAGGATGATGATACTGGGACGACTGCCAAACCCGTAATGAGTACCCTAGAGAAGAAAGGATCAGCGATTAATTTGGATGTCGGTCCGCCATTACATCCCGAGCAGGCGGACGAGTATAAGAAAATTCAGTTGATACTCAAACGCATGAACAAATTGGGTATGCAAGGAGCAAATGCCAACCTAATTAAGCCCCGCAAGCATGAGCAACGCTTGTTACGTAATGTCGGCGTCCATACGGTCGTATTGGATTTGTTGCAAATCCCCTACGATGAGAAGGAAGACGTGCGGATGAACGAACTGATGCGACTCGCTCACGAATTCCTGCAGAACTTCTGTCTAGGCAATCAGCAAAACCAAGTCCTGCTATACAAACATTTGGATTTGTTCCTCAATCCTGGGGTGAGTTCCAATTCAGAGTTAATTAGTGAGAGCGTGACTTCATTCCTAATTGTTTATTTTAGATTAGGGACGCCCAAACTGTGTGTGCAATATTCCAAGATAATTCCACCCTGTGCAATGAGGTCAATGAGAAAGTGATTCAGCATTTTGTTCACTGCATTGAAAGTCACGGACGACATGTGCAATATCTACAGTTTCTGCAGACAATCGTAAAGGCAGAAAATCAGTTCATCCGGAAATGTCAGGATCTTGTAATGCAAGAGGTAAAGAAATTAGTTTATTTAAGGCTATGCAATCCAACTAATATACATTTTCATAGTTGATTAATTCAAGTGAAGACGTTCTAGTCTTCTATAATGATAAGGCATCGTTCAACCACTTCATAGAAATGATGCGTTCAGAAAGACATAGCATGGACGAAGGAAGCCCGTTACGCTACCATGTTGAACTTGTTAAACTGCTCGCATGTTGCACAATGGGCAAAAATGTCTACACAGAAATCAAGTGCCATAGCCTGCTGCCTCTCGATGACATTGTCGCGATGGTTACGCATCCGGATTGCATACCGGAAGTTAAAGAAGCGTACGTCGGCTTCCTTAATCACTGCTATATCGACACCGAGGTGGAGATGAAGGAAATCTATACATCGAACCACATGTGGAGCTTATTCGAGAAGTCCTTTCTCGTTGATATGGCCGACATCGCCACAGCGCCGATCGATCGCAAGCATCCGGACAAAGCATTGGAGAACTACGTTACCAACGGCGTCATGAACATCATTTCGACGTTCTTTAGCAGTCCATTTTCGGATCAAAGCACCACCGTGCAGGTATGTTATACATGCATGATTTCTATGTAATGCTTCTGTTGCTTTAACGAATTCTTTGGGCGATTTATTTCTCTTGGGAAGGGTTAATTTCAGTATTGTAGGTTTAGATTTCCTAATGGGCGAAACTAGGCTGTAGCTTTAGAAATGAGCAGTTGTACCTATTTATAGATTGCCTGCAATAATTTGGGATGGTGCGGGGTGTTTTTTGTTCATTTTGCTAGAAACATCTGCATGAGGCTCGTGTCTACTGGAGCGATTCCACAATGGATGACTACGATCCTTTTGCGGCGGTTGCGCCACTTAAGCATTCGCCATTTCCCTCCGGTAACGTAAGTAGTCCTTGCTTCATTGTAAGGGGTGTTGGCTTTGATGGGTTCCGGTAAACTTTGTAGCTCTGCTTCAATTTGTTCGCACGCAATTTCTCTTAGTTTATGGAATGCCTCCTCGATTGACCCTAACAGTTGCGTTAACTCTCTTCCAAATTAACACGAATATTAAACGGCTAACAGTTAATTGGGAAACTTTATGTGGTAGCTAACCAGAAGCCAATGTGCTGAACAGCTGCGTTGTTGTTTAGCGAACCTACTTCAACATTCTTATTAGATCGTAGTTGTACAAGTTTAACCAAGTCACATTTTCTAGAAGTATTACGTAAATGATATCTATGAACTACATGTAATAACGCCCTGCAAATGATTGATGTTTTGCAGACACGACAACCCATTTTTGTGCAATTGTTGCAATCGGCATTTAGAGTATCCCAGTGTCCATGGTTAGCCGCTTCACAACGCTTTAATGTTGAAAATTGTATCCGTACGCTCTCAGAAGTCGGTTAGTTTACATTTACATATCTTATAAAATAATCTTTCATTTAATATGCTATCCTCTTCTCTATGAAACATCTTTCACAGTAATAGATGACAATATACAGCCCGAATAACACGACCTTTCTCCAGTTTATGATGCTCAATTTTTAATTTATATCATTTGATTTTCAGCCAAAAACCGCGGCATTGCGATTCCACTCGACTTGGAGAGCCAGGTAACGACTATGTTCAATAAGGCAACGATCTTAGCACGCCAAACGAGCAAGTGGTTCCAAGCATCAAAGACACCAAAAATTGAAAGATCCCAGTCACAGGTACATCCTTTCGAAGTTTAATCCTAGATATTAATTTGATATCTTAGCAGTTAATGCGTCTGGATAGAAGTATCATCGAAGGTCTTCAAGACATCGTTTCACTCCTCGAGGATCAACTTAAGCCATTGGTGCAGTCCGAGTTGTCTCTACTCGTGGACGTCCTCTACAGACCGGAATTGCTCTTTCCGCCAGGAACCGAATCTCGTAAGAAGTGCGAAAGCGGTGGATTTATTCGGCGCCTCATCAAACACACGGAAAAACTTCTCGAGGAAAAGGAAGAGAAGCTTTGCGTTAAAGTATTAAGAACTCTACGCGAAATGATGGCTATTGATCCGGAATATGGCGATAAGGTATATACTTTTATTATTATAAATTTAAAGTGTGTTATATGCATTTTTCATTTATGCACATGTTATACATTGTTTGCGTTTTTCATGCTGTTCATGTAGGTGGAAAATGTAGCGGTATAGTTAGCAAATTCAGGATTGTGAAAACATTCTAATACTTTGTATTTTTAGGGTGATGTACTTAGAAATTCTCTGCTGACGCGCTACTTTGGAAAATCATTCATACCCAAGAATGAAGTGGACGTGTCATCAATGCAAGTCTCCTCACAAATGCATGGCCCTGGGGCCAAGATACTTGCGAGAGCGTGTCGCACCTTGCACGAAGTACAAACGCACCTGGACAAGGAGGGCGCATCGGATCTGGTTGTTGAGTTGGTAATAAAATCATTAAATTCGCCTTCGATATTCAGCGAGGCGGTCGAACTTGGGATTGCGCTGCTTGAAGGCGGCAATCCTATAATTCAACGCTCCATGTTCAACAAATTAATGGGCGGAGATCTCAGCCAAGCGTTCTTCAAAGTCTTCTACGATAAGATGCGCGATTCTCAGCAGGAAATCAAATCGACGGTCAGCGTGAACACCTCTGATATTGCTGCCAAGGCGCACGAAGATAAACATGAAGGCAAAGAAGTCGATAAAGCGACCCGGAAGAACGGCTCTAAAACGAACGGTATACTTATCACCGAAGACTTGCGTGATGAACTCACACGAGCCGCAGAATGCACGTCCCAAACATATGCAAATGTACGAAATTTGGGAGCTGCAAGCGATGAAAATGGAGGCCTGATCATGGGCCCCGTGTCTGCGTTCGAGGATGTGTTAGCTGAGAAATTGGAGAAACATCGTGAGCATGATGATCAAGGCTCGTTGACAACAAAAGTACTTATTATGCAACCGATTTTAAGATTTTTGCAATTGCTCTGCGAGAATCACAATCCCGCTCTGCAGAACCTGCTGCGTAATCAGAACAACAAAACCAATTATAATCTAGTCTCTGAAACGCTCACATTTTTGGATTGTATCTGCGGATCGACAACGGGCGGTTTGGGCCTATTAGGTCTGTACATCAACGAGAACAACGTAACGTTGATTAATCAAACCTTGGAAACGCTTACTGAATATTGCCAGGGTCCATGTCATGATAATCAGACCTGTATAGCAACGCATGAATCGAATGGCTTGGATATTATTACAGCACTCATTCTCAACGATATCAACCCATTGGGAAAATCGCGCATGGATCTCGTTTTGGAGCTGAAGAATAACGCATCGAAGTTACTGCTGGCGATCATGGAAAGTCGCGGAGATAGCGAGAACGCTGAACGGATTCTGTACAATATGAATCCGAAGCAACTAGTCGACGTTGCATGTAGGGCTTTCCATCAGGAGTCATTGGACGATGATGACGATGAGGACGCTTCGCAGTCCGAAGATGGCTCAGCAGTTTCCCCCCGTGAAGTTGGTCATAACATTTACATCCTGTGCCATCAATTAGCCCAACATAATAAGGACTTGGCAGCTCTATTGAAACCGATAGATAGTGGAAACGATGTCAAAACACACATGGCCCTATTGTACTATGCTACACATACTGCGCAAATTGAAATTGTGCGTCATGATCGCACTCTTGAACAGATCGTATTCCCCATTCCTGAAATATGCGAGTACATTACAACTGATACCAAGTACAAGATATTAACAACCGCTGAGAGGGATGATCAAGGATCGAAGGTTTCGGAGTTCTTTGACCGCACTGATTCGATGTTCAATGAAATGAAGTGGCAGAAGAAACTTAGAGGTACAATTGATTTTAATAACTCCAAAATAATATACTAATCAAATATATTTTTAGGTCAACCATTACTTTATTGGGTCAGTAACTACATGTCCTTATGGAGCAACATTCTCTTCAATTGCGCTGTACTTATCAACTTAATTGTGGCTTTCTTCTATCCGTTTAATGATGTCGTCCCAAGTAAGCTCAAATTTCTTTCTCCTTTTTCTTGAATTTCTTATAATTGATTTCAGAACTTAGCTCCACCGTGTCCGCCCTTATCTGGGTGGCATTAACGTCGGCGGCAGCGATTGTGATAATGCTACCTCGTGAAACTGGCATACGTACTTTAGCCATATCGATGATACTGCGCTTTATCTTCTCCTTGGGACCGGAACCGACACTGGCTCTTCTCGGCACTCTTACTGTGCTGCTGAAGGGCATTCATCTAGTCAGTATCATGGGTAATCATGGCACGCTCACCAAAACGTATCAGCAGATCCTCACCGACAGCGAATTACTCTATCATTTGGCATACTTGACATTCTGCGTCCTGGGACTGTTGATGCATCCGTTTTTCTTCTCCGTACTTGTAAGAGTTTGCTTCAACTCCAAATGATCTCTATTTCAACTCGTATTTCATTTCAGCTATTTGACGTTGTATACCGCGAAGAAACACTACTGAACGTCATGCGATCAGTGACTCGTAACGGTCGTTCAATTATTTTCACCGCTGTTTTAGGACTCATCATGGTTTACATGTTCTCCATCATCGGCTACATGTTCTTCAAGGACGACTTCCTGCTCAGCGTCGACGATGATAGCGACTCGCTGCATTCCGACACGGGACCTGCGGATGAATTTAGTTGTGAAGTTGTTCACGACAAGTACTCGTCGAATCCCGGCCACAAGCAGCTGAATTGCCATCGCGAGGTGCGCGAACGAGCGTGCGATTCCTTGATCATGTGCATTGTAACGACGCTCAATCAAGGCTTGCGCAACGGCGGCGGTATCGGCGACATTCTGCGTGCACCCAGCAGCGGCGAAGCGCTGTTCGTTGCGCGCGTCGTCTACGATCTCCTCTTCTACTTTATTGTCATCATCATCGTACTGAATCTCATTTTCGGTGTTATCATTGACACGTTTGCGGATTTGAGGTCGGAGAAGCAGCAAAAGGAGTTGATACTTAAGAATACGTGCTTCATCTGCGGTCTGAATCGTTCGGCCTTCGATAACAAGACCGTCAGCTTCGAGGAGCACATCAAGTGCGAGCACAATATGTGGCATTATTTGTACTTCATTGTGCTCATCAAAGTCAAGGATCCCACCGAATTTACAGGTCCCGAGAGCTACGTGTACGCCATGGTGAAGGCGTCCAATCTCGATTGGTTTCCGCGCTTACGTGCCATGAGTCTAGCGTGCGTCGAGAACGATGGCGAGCAGACCGAATTGCGCAGTCTGCAGTCGCAGTTGGAAATGTCGCAAGTCCTCGTTACGAATCTGTCGCAGCAGCTCATGGAGTTGCAGGATCAGATGGCCGAACAATTCAAGCAGAAACAACGCATTGGTTTGCTCAATTCAGCGTACCAGCATGTGAATAATTTACCGTAAAATAACCAGGCAGGGATCAATTAGAATAGAAAGTTATGCCCATAGTGAGATTTACAAAGTACATACATTTATTCAATTAGGCAATACTCATCGATAATTAGTTAATATCAAAGAGATGAAAAAAGCGTTGAAGTTTATTCACAGTTTAAACACGTTATGATATATATTTTTATTGTTAAGTCTTCAACTCGGGATTTCGGGATAGACGATAAATTATTTTAAATTTCTATAACAAGTCAAATGTACTGTACATCCTCATATATTTTAAATTCATTGCAAAGATTACATTTACATTGAGTGGCTTGTTGTTTAGGCTTTTCGCAAATAATAATTTAGTACTCTAATTAGAAAAGAGAACGAGAATTATTTAGGATAGTTGTCTTTTTGAATTACAAAACATTCATGGTACGTAAACTTGGAATATAATCAGATAACTCGAAATAATCACTATATTTTCTAATTGCCAAAACAAATGATGTATAGTGTATAATCATGAATTGGAAATAATTCTACAACAGATTCCTTTTCCTTTTGCCTCACTTTGTGTAGTAGTCAATGCCCTACAACATTCTAGATTTCTTAGCGGAAGCAGAGACAAGATCTGTCTCTGGTGGAAGTGTAATTTTTTCGCGTTTAAACAAATTCATGCGACTATCATTTTCATTACATTTTGTTTAATTTTTCGGGAACTAAACTAGTTATAATCACGGTTAAGGTCTCATTTTGTAGGGCAGTCAATGCGCTTTCTATTTCCTGTTAGATATTTACTAATTTTCTAGAGGAAGCATCATTTTTACGCAAAAGGAGAAAAGTGTTTTTCCAGTTAGTTCAAAAAATATCCGTACGAAAACAAATCTGGCGCTGCAATCGCGGGGTGAAAATCTGTATGTGGAGGTAGCATGACCCATCCTTGCAATGTAATCATAAATGAGGCCTCCCAAACAATTTATGCGATTGAAACGCATGCGCAGTAACCAAATACTCACATTTCAGCGCATTCAGAGCCGGACTATGGAGACGCATAACAATTTGTCAGTGTAAATCGGCTGGGAATTTGGCATTTTTTACTACACACCTGCAAGCTTTGTCGGCTATGTTTCTTCTTGTGGCTTATAGATTGTGGCCATAGATGAGATAGATTGTGGCCCTCCTTATATCTTTACTCAACATTAACCAAATCTATATCTATGGTTTGTTTTGATTTGCACATGTTCGTTTAATAACATAATTCTGGAATTTTTGCTGAAGTCTTCACAAC